>VYZX01014993.1:39111-136544 GCA_013401335.1 Brachypteracias leptosomus
AATCTGAAAGCTACAAAGCACAAAGATGAGAAGAAGTGTGGCAATGAAGGAGCACGATGAGAGAGGAGAACTGAAACCATGGGTGTCTTTTACCATGCAGTAAAAACATGACTGGGTGATGTTAGACTCATAACCAATGACAGGATTTTCTCCAGGGGTCGATTTAGGGGCAGACTCATCAAAATAGATGCTCACAGGCCTTGAGGTTTGTTCCTTTACCCTCCTACCACGTGTGCTCTGGCTGTGCTGCCTCATCTCTGGGGACTTCTCAAATGATTGATGGGGTCACCCTCAAGTGTCAAGGGTTTTTTAAGCTACTTCATATCCTTTCTTGCTAGGCTGGAATTAAAACTGAGGTTTGGACACCATCAGCCCAAATTATTTGTGTCTCACAGTGCAAAAGAACTTTGGGCTTGGCCAAAGCATGAGCTTAAAATGCTCTCCTGTGGTGGAAACCTGGAGTGAGATGGCCCATGCTGAGCTGGCTGATCCACAGGAAAGCAGAGATAAAACTGGACAGCTGAGGTCAAATATTACAACATCATATTCCCCAAAGGTCTTCTGAGACTTCTCCATGCTCATGTGCCCACTGGACTGAGTTAGCAAATTCACTTTGCTGTGTGTGCCTGCAGGTGAAGCCAACTGCTTTGTCTGGTTTTAACCCAAACGTGTGGTTCTCATGGTGCATGGTGTAGAAATGTGAGTAAACAGCCCCTACAAAACCAGAAGCAGCAAAACTGACCCCAGTGAACACAACTGAGCTGGTTTGCTGCTGGATAAACAGCTACATTGCTCTTCCATGAGTAGAATGAAGCAACCTACTCTCCAAGATGTGGTCTTGAGGTGCAGAAAACCAGATTGGAGCTTCAGTACCTCTGAGCATTATTGCTTAAATCGACCCCTGTGGGTGGGGTGAAAATATGGCATGAAGGGATGATGTTCTGTGTCAATGCTGATGAAAAAAGGAATATATAAATGGAATTATCAAAACAAACTAGTGATGATACAGTGGCTCATTCACCAAAGAACCTCATTAGTGGAACACATCAGCATCCATGCACTACCTACAGCTTCTGATGAAGGGATTTCCTACTCCAACCCCAAGGGGTTGGTTGGTATTTCTTTGGTTAATGGGTTGTTTTAAGAGCAGACAGCAACAGAAACACCCACAACTAGCACATGTGGGCAAGCATTGGCATGAGTCATCTGGAAACTCTATTAGTGTTCTTTACTAACTAAAATGGAGTTACCTACCTCCCAGCCAGTACTCTGTGTGATAAAAAGTAAAAAGCTCATGTCACAGAAACCAAAAAAAGAGTTTCATGACCATCAATGTAATGAAACCACTTCAGGTTTATGATACAAGGGTTATAAGGCATCATGCACCCATTCTCTGGCCCAGAAGATTGTCCTCTGGTGGGTCATTTAAGCCCAGGAAATCTGGCAATGCCAGAACATGGAGGAAACCACCAGACCCTCAGCTGGATCCTATGAAATGGATGCACTATTATGCTGATGGCAGCACCATTGTAACTACACCCACAAACCATGTACCCAGCAGCCCATGGCCAGAAAGGTGGTTGGGGGCTCAGAGTAGCACTGGCATGTTCTGGAGGAGGGTCTGTTGAGTCCTTGCCTGCCCCAAGAGAAAGACATGCACCCAACAGGCCTCTCCTGGAAGATAATATGGGCTTCTTGAGCTGCCAAGTGCTCTTGTCCTCTGCTTAGCAAAGATCTGTTGGGTTTTGTGATAACTTCTGATGTCTCTCATCAAATGCTCAGCATCCAACCTGGTGGGGTTTGCACCATCTAAGTTTAGAAAGGTTCCTTCAATCATCTACTCACCACATGAGCAGACAAATAAACCCCCAACATTTCTGAACGTTACCTACCAGGCTAAAGGCAAGATAGAGTGGTTGGTCCCAGCATGCAAAACACAGTTTAAATTAACATCTGAAAGGATAAACTGAGACATGATTGGAATTTTTAACTCTTGGGTATTCCTGAAGTCACAATGAAACTTGGTAAATGATGTTCTCTCATGTTAAATGTCCCAGAGAGAAAAATCCCAGCTAGTGATCCTTACATTTACTGTGGATCACCATTTGCCAGTTCCCATGTAATCTGATTTAAAATGGTTTTTCCTTAACAGGTCATTTTTATTTGCACTGAGCCTTTGAAATTTCCTCACAATTCACCTTGCAGCTGAAAATTCAAATCATTACCTGGTGAACAATCTTGCTGAATGCTTCCTGGAGTTTACCATGAATAGTAGAAAGCTTCTTGGCATCTCTGTTGGCTTCATGAATAGGAATAAGGACTTTGTAAACCTCATTAACTGCTTCATACATGCCAGCCTACAAAAATAAGGTCCATCAGATTGCTCCATCAATTCAACAGCAAGAACAGGACATGCTAGCAGCATTTAAATTATACAACTGCAGAATGAAAAGCTGCCTGAGATGCTACTGTGATGTAATCAGCATCTTTTCTTAAAATATACCCATGCATGAGTGGAATAAAACCCTCAGTTAACCTTGACATCAAGAGCCTGCTGCATTACACACTGCTACTAGTAAATAAGATTATTAACAGAATAAAAATCAGGAGGTTTTGGATGGATATATGCACAAGAGCACAACAAGATAAAGAAGATCCTACCAAAATCTATGGGAATTCAATATGGGAGCTTAAGTATATGTGTATATATATATATATGATGATTTTAAGTGCACATTTTATTTAGTACATCTCAACCCAAGTGACTTTTGCACCCACTTTTGGCACTCCATGAGATGGGCTTTGTGAAGTCTCCTCCAGCTCTCATGGAGGGGATCCAGCCCATCACAGGTAGAGATCCTACATCCCAGGGCTCAGCCTGGTCTTTGCCCTGGAGTTACTGCTGCTTGGACTTAAACCCACTGAAAGATGTTTTTATATTGTGTAATGGGAAATAATTGACTTGCTTTCCTTGCTTCCAAAGCTCTCAGCCCACTCTTTTTGAAGAGGAGGGAAAACAGAGTC
Organism: Brachypteracias leptosomus; assembly: GCA_013401335.1. Lineage (NCBI taxonomy): Eukaryota > Metazoa > Chordata > Aves > Coraciiformes > Brachypteraciidae > Brachypteracias > Brachypteracias leptosomus. Next base: position 42,136 of record VYZX01014993.1, read on the forward strand.
TTTCTTTACTATTGTGAGCTCCCAAATGCACAGGGTTGAAGTGAAAAATGATGGAAACACACAAAAGTCTCTTGGTCCCAGAGCCTGTTCTTGTCTTGAAAAACTAAAGCTCCAAACCCTCCATGCAAATTAAATGGTTGCAACAGAATTAAACAAGAAGATAGGTAAAGAAATTAAAGGCTTCTACCATGGAGAAAGATGCTGCAGCCTGTTCCAGCAATCCCACCAGACCAGCTTCTGTAAAATACTTTCCAGAGCAGATCCCTTCTTCATCTGGTGATACAACATCATCAGAAACTGCTGACTCTTCCAAAACATTGGAAGAGATGTTCTAAGGAGATAGAATGTAGAGAAAAGATTGTTACTCCATTTAAACAAGGTTGAACCCTCTCAACACTTTGAAAGGCAGCTGATTTTCAATCAACTTCTAAAATTTTTAAAGAGGTGGCTTTCATATGCATTTTATTTAATGTCCTTCTGAACCAACATGGTTTAAGCACGTGGTCAAGCTACCTGGACTGGACAATCTATACATTCAAAGCTGAGTATGTGCTGGTTTGCTCTGCTCAGCATCATTCCATTTAATTTTACTAGTCACAGGAACCACTCCCACCAACTGCACCCACTACACATGAATTAAATGGAGAAATAAAGGAACTGGATGGATGTAAAGACTTAGGGGAACCAAGAGAGTCTTCAAGCATAATAAGACTCTGTAAAAGTGCATTTCCCAGTATGAGGATGCAGGTACAGTAACAGCTGGCATGCTCAACAGCCAAAAAAACCCCCAAAAATACATGACAGAGGAGAATTCCCACCTGAAATGTAACACATCCCACAGGGAGGTATTTTCTGTCTTCCAGCATGCTCAGGTATTCAGCCACCAAGGCTGCAGAGTGGACCAGGCACTGTGCTGACTCTGCATGGTTGCTCCTCTCTGAGTGTTTCCCTGCCATGTTCTGCAGCCACGTCAGGCGTAGGTCAGGGGAGTTCTGGTAGCCCTTTGCAATCCTGGTGGGAAAGAAAAGCCTCTCTTGTTAGTATTTAGTTGCTTCTGCTCAAATAACAACCACCCTTGGTGCTAGGCTATGGAGAAATGCATGAGGGGGAGGTGGGAAGTCACCCAAAATGACTTTATTTCTGAGCCAGTCAGTGGTGGGCTCTGATGGCAGAATGTTTTCATGGCTAACTGCTGAAGTTCTTGATCAGAGCTCATATTTCCCTTGCAGACTGGTATAAGCCAAAGGTGTGGGACATTCAGAGCATCTCTGCTGTCTTCTAAGAGGCCTTCAAGACCATGTGTGCAGACAACATCCATGCAACACCTGAGCTAGTTGGAGATGTCCCTGCTTAGTGTAGGGGGGTTGGACTAGATGACCTTTGGAGGTCCCTTCCAACCCAAACCATTCTAGGATTCTAATTTGGTAACAGGGATCTTAACATGGCTGTGGAACATCTTTTGCATATAGAGACCATCACATGTGCCACCATCAAAAAGCCTCTTGCCCAAATCAGGTCCTGGAAGATCCATAAGCTTCCCCTGATGCAAGTAGGGAGAGGTGTCTTTACCCAGGTGGAGGATGAGATTGCCAAAGACTGCTGGAGAATGGAATTTACTTTTATCCAAGATAAGCTACATAAATATTAAAACAAAACCTATGAACAGCACATTCAAACACAACAGAAAGGTCCATGAGCACTGAGAGTTGGAACTGCTCCAAATCCAAGCTCTATAAGGGGTCAAATGTGCAACATCTGAGTCCAAAACCAAACAGCAAGTGTTGTTTTCAGGTGAAATGGGAATCATGGCAAGTTTAAAACAGGATTAAGTCCCAAGTAAAATAACTGCTAATAAAAGAAATAAAGTCCACAGCACTACAACACCTCCTGGTCTGGATGGAAGAAGTGCAGGAGGTATAAGCTGTGCTCAAACACCTGGTGGAGCACTGACATCTACTGTCCCTACAGTGCAATGCTTATCAACCCTACCTGTACATCAGGTCAATCAGCATCTCTGGATCTTCCTGGTGCTCCTTCATCTTCACTGTGTCAGAGAGGATCATATGGAGGTTGAACACTAGATCCTGGACCTGTGAAAAATAAGCTGCTGGAGTCAACTGACAATGGGAATTGAGCTACACCCCAGTCACTCTGAACCCATGTGTTTGCATCTTGTTGTCAGAATTAAGAGGCTGAGTTTTATGTATGTATTTAAAAAAAACCCAAACAAAAACTCTTTCAAGGAACACATGCAAATTCCAGCTCTAGAGAGAGATTTAAGCACAACCAGTTGACAAACTACACATTTCTTCTCTTGTGGTGTTTCTTTTACCTGATCAGGAAATGTTGTCTCCCTAAGTTCCAGATCTTCTTCAGCATATGTCAAAATGGTCTTCAGGGAACGTCGCAAGAATTCTTCATTGAAGTTCTGGGATGTCCCCACCAGGGATGACAGAGACATGGTCACCTGCATTTTCACCCTGGCAAAGTTCTGCAACAGAGATATGATGGTATCTCAACAACCTGGAGATAGTGGTCTGCTGCAACATCAGTGCTCTGGTCATTGTCCCCTCCTCCTGATGGGTACCCAGCAAGAAAAAGAAAACTCCAGTTTTGTGAAAAGGGCTGTCCCAGAGCAGGGATTACAAGAAACCTCTGGTGCTGCCACACTTCATAATCTGATGACAACATTATTCACTTCCAGGTGAAGGTTCTCCTGCAGAAATTTTAAGTTTTTGCTTGACCACCTTTCAGACAACCTCAACCTCCCCTGGGGCAACTCGAGGCTGTTTCTTCTTGTCCTATCATTTGTTCCTTGGGAGAACAGCCCAACCCCACCTGGCTCCAACCTCCTTGCAGGGAGTTGTGAAGATCAGAAGGTCTCCCCTGAGCCTCCTTTGCTCCAGGCTCAACCCCCCCAGGTGCTCCTCACCACACTTGTGCTCTTCCCTTTCATTGTCCTCTGGACACGCTCCAGCCCCTCAAGGTCCTTCTTGGAGTGATGGGCACAAAACTAAACCAAATATTTGAGATGTGGCCTCACCAGTGCTGAGAACAGGGGGGTCAATCCTTGTCCTAGTCCTGCTGGCCACACTATTTCTAATCCAAGCCATGTCACCACTGGGTTCCTCTCTTCCCTTTGCACATCCCACTCATTCTGATGGCACGTCCACTCATTCTGATGGCAAGTCTTTCTCCCACAGCTCCATCCAGCAGCCCCCAACCACTTCACAAGTGATATGCAGGAGGATACTCACGTTCCCAATCTCAAAGTTCTGCCTCATGAGGAGGTAAAGGGAGGCACTGGCGTGGGACCGGATGGTGCTGATGCTGCTGCTGCAGTGCCGCAGGAGCCGCAGGCACAGGTCTGCACACTGCTCAGTCTCCTCTTCAAACAGCAGCTCAGGGAACTAAAAAAACAGCAGAGGAGGAAATTAGTGCTTGGACAGACAGGAAGAAAACCAGTGATGAGCACACATTGGTCTTAGAGTCCAATCATCCCTATTTGGAGGAGAATTATGATTATTTTTATGGTACATCAAAGCAGACTCACTGGAAGGCAACTTATTTTACCCACTCCCACAACTTGCTCCTACATCTACACCCTTAGGCTGATTTACATCAGTTCCAAAAACTCAAAGGCTTAAAATTTTGAGCTTCTCCCAGTATACCTAAAGAAATGGGGATATTGTTTAAATTATGGGCCCAGTAAACCAAATTTATTTTAAGTGAGGTTCATACAGCTTAAATTCCACCTGGGTGTTGTGCCAACTATTGGGTAGGTGCCTCTGCCTGCTCACCAGTGGCCAGCAGACACTCACACCACACTGGAGGGGTGAACTGTACCTTGGAGTGTAGCCATCAGACCTAAAATCCACAAATACAGGCACTGATCATAACAAACAGTCAGGTTTTATCAACCCCCAGAGCACACTTCCTGAAAATGGAACAGGTTGCCCAGAGAGGTGGTGGAAGCCCCATCCCTGGACATTTTCAAGGCCAGGCTGGATGGGGCTGTGAGCAACTGATCTAGTGGGAGGTGTCCCTGCCCATGGCAGGGGGGTTGGAACTAGATGATCTTTGAGGTCCCTTCCAACCCTGACAATTCTATGACCAGCAAAGAACTCACCTTTGAAACCAAAGCCCTCTGTGTGGCAAAGCAGTGTTGGAGATAAAGTGCACTTTGGTTGCAGGCCATGCTGTGCAGAAGCACCTTCAGCACCCCACCAAGGATACTCTCTTTGGATTCAGTCACAGAAACAGTCTGCAGTCAAAAGGAAACCAAGAGGTGCATGAGCAAAAATGAACCTCCCATCAAGGTTTGTCTGTGAGAGAGAGAATAACTCTGCTGAAAAGCCCTTTGGAGAAATGAGTCACTTAAAGGTGTTATTTGTACAGAAAGCAGGGGACAACAGCCTGGGAGCTTTCCTGCACCCTGCAAAGTGAGTGCAGGTACAGGAGGCTCACCTGGAATCTAATGACTTGAGGCAGATTTGGGAAGGAACTAGAGGAATTAGAGGGGGATTGGACTAGATGATCTTTCGAGGTCCCTTCCAATCCCTAACATTCCCTGTAACATTCATGAATCCATTAGAATAGGGAAATTGGAAATTCTTACAGTTCATTACAGAGTTTTATGGACAACTGCTTCTTGTACCTCAATAGTGACCAACTTTCCAAAAGACTGGAGGAAGGTATTGACATTTTAAACCAGATTATTAGGGGCTGAGGATGAGGAGAGGCATTACCCCCCTTCCCAGGGCAGCACTCAGGCAGTTAAGAGTGGCCAGAAGGTTTTGTTTAATGACCTGCTGCCTGGCCAGGTGACCACAGTGCTATTACACCTCTATTTTCTGACCAGTCTTACCTGTACAACTATCTCTAGAGTATCCAAAATAATCAGGTTGGCTTCTGTTGCAAGGTTCCCATCGATCAGTGCCTCATGTTCTATCTCTGCCCTTGATCTAATCAGAGAAAAGAAAGTGATAAAATTATTTTCTGTTTAAGAACAAGACGTATTTTCCAGCCAGAAGTATTCTCTCATTAGCAGGAAACTCCAACATCTCATAGATTTAATCCCAGACAACACTACAAGGATATTCCAATGCACTCAAATTAAGCAGACAGGAAGACTTGGCTTTTCACACATACAAACTTCCACAGGACTTATGTCCATCATGCTTTTCTGACTCTCCCAGGAACACAACAACACTTCAGAACCCAAGTCCAACTCCAAACTGGTTTAGTAGCATCATCAGGCATGCAGCAGCACAACCAGGAGCAGAACATATGGGTTTATGTTATAGGCTATGGACACATGGTGGTGCTACACGAGCTGGTTCAGCCACACTCTTGATCCCAGCAGCTACATTGGTTGTAGCACAGAGCACACACTGGGAGGGTGCAACCTTGGTCTGTTTAAGCTATATGACATTAAAGTTCTTGAAGAATATCTTCCTCTCCAAGGAAAATGACATTTTTTTGCTGTTATCTGCCAGGCACTCACTTTCCTGTAAAGTCTTACAAAGTTCATACACCCACTCACACCAGGGGCTCCTGGAATTCAGCAACAACCACCTCACTTCAGTGGCACGAGCTGCATTTGGCAAAGACCCAGTGGTATATTTAAAGAGCCCAGTTATTGCCTGCCCTGCTATAGGTGCCACCTCTGAGAGACCCAAAACTGACAAAATCCAAGCAAAATACACCCCAAAGGGGACAGCAGCTGACTTGGCTCTTGGACCAGAGCTGCAGCAACCCCAAGTCACACTCTGCTTCCTCTGGGAGCTGGGTCAGACACTCCTTATCCAGAATATGAAGGTTTGGGGTATGGCCCTATATAAAATGATACCACCTGCATTAAATAATACCACCTGCAATTAGCTGTGTGCAATTAGTGGTGTGAAAAGTCTTGCTGCTTAGCTTTCCAAGGGCCAGACTCTACCTACACATGCAGTGCCATAGGAGGGGAGTGTGATGGACCCAGGTCACAGTGAGCAAGTAAGGGTTAAAAAAAGCAGGTTTGTAGAGTTTATCTCTGCAGATCATTTTGTGGGGTGAGATACCATCCTTTGACCAACAAGGAATTCCACCCACAGCTGTTTAACATGTAGGTGAGGTCCTTCTGGGAAGGAGAAGGCCAGCATGGAACTGATGAGTTCTTCCAGCCCAATTTTCATCTGCTGTAACTCTGTCCACAGCTCTGGAGTTGTGCCAGGATGGAATTTATATCTACATCACTTCATTAGCAGGTAGAAATGCACTGGTCACTTGGTTTTCCCAGGGCCTCAACAGGATTGGAGTCTTGGAGAAAAAAGCCCCTACTTGACATAACAAGAGTTGACATTCTAGTGTTGGACAGAGCAATTAGAAGCTGTAAAGCATCATGTGGAGAATAGGGTTGGATTTGATGATCCTAGAGGGCTTTTCCAACCTAAATGATTCTAGGTAAAGATATACTTTCTACTCCAGGAGGTGTCAGTGGTTTCAAGGGGAAAATTTGGCCTGATCTCCATCTGGGCTCTGAAGACCCCATTCCTCAGGTTCTTCACTGAGATTGCTTTCCTAGGATTAGGAACAATTCCTTTGCTGGGAGGGTGGAGATTGCAGGTGGCAACTTGAGGAAACATAACACGTGCACAGCAAAGCTCAAACACAACCCCTGAGCCCTCTGGCTTAAACCACAGCAAGAGAAGGAATTCTAAAGGAAGCAAGAAGAGCTCATTCCAATCAGTTGCACACACACACACTGAGAACTTCTGCCAAGCATCACAAACAAGGCTGTGATGATTGAGCCTGCAGAGGCACAAAAAGGCAATCTGTAAGAACTGCACACCAGTGCTACAGTACCTGGCTGGTTTGTGGCTTCTAAAAGCACAGCACATGTGGAAAAACAATCAAAGTGATGGATTAGGAGAGGAAAGGAAAGCGAGCTCTGACAACTCCAGAATGCTCTTATGGAATAAAGGAAATATGGCATGAGATATTTATACACTCTGTGCAAACTGCTAATGGATCTCCTCTCTAAATTACACCTTACTAGAGGGTTTGAAGAAGGGAAGGGGTTGGATCAGTCTCTTTAAATCTCATTTTAAAATCTAAGCAAGCAAGGGACAGTGGAAAAGCAAAGAGTTGGGGCAGTGTGGGACTAAAAGCTACTTGCACAACTGCCAGCCCTGCTCCAACTGAGGGGCCAAAGCAGTGCACTGCTGGCTTTGACCTTCTACAGGGAGAGACCCTGAGTCCTCATGGGCACTGTCACACTGTCAATGTAGAAGGAGAAGGCAGGAGTTACTTGTCAAGCTTCTCTGTGTTTTGCCGCCAGTGGGTCATATCCTTTCTCCATCTCAAGTTCTCTTGGCTTCCAAAGGCACTCCCAGAAGGGCTTCTCTCTGCAAGGCAACATCAAAACAATGCTGGTCATCTAATGCTCATTTTTTTGCATGGGTACAACTCTAGATTTGCTCACAAGTGATAAGTTGACAGCAAACTTCTTAGAGCCCAAGGCTAAGAGACAAAGAGACAGTTCTGATTCTTGTCCTAACCCCTGGACCATCCCTCCTCCCAACAACACAAGCAGCAAAAACCATCAGAAGGAGCTTGTTACCCCAACCACTGCCTATTTCAAGCCTCATTAAGTTAGCAGAAATATCCAGGCACTTCCAGAGCAAAGATGAGGCAGTTTGTTTTCCACTCTGCTCCTTGCACAGGACATCTGAGAAGGTGGCTCTGAAAGATGCTACAGCAGAAGTAGTTCAGGCAAGAACTCCCCATAAATGAGCCATGATCAAGTAACAAATAAACTGCTTGTAGATGGAACTTAGGGAAAGTGTAGAGATACTGCACAACTGCTTTTTCTAAGGCCCTCTTTGCCTGAAGAGCTTGCTGGGTAGTATCATCCCACACCACAGAAGGGTGCAAGTGACTTTGGGGGATGGCAGTAGCAGCTTTTGGAGAAAGAGGACAGCACAGAGAACTTCTTTACTCACCCAGCTGCCCTCTGCTTCTTCGGACCATTTCTTGCCTTGCCCCTATGCTTCCCAAAATAGCTTCTTCAAGTTTGGCTCTCATGTCTTTTGACTTCTTGAAGGTCAGACTGTTCATTCTTTCAAACACTTTCTTGCCCTGCAAGTTTCAAACGAGACAGTGAGGGAAGATTCTTTCAGTGTGGGGTATTTTCTAAGCATTAACAACTCAAAATATCTTTCTTCTCTGAAGACATAGAGCAAGAAAGGAGTACAGGTTTAGTTGTTAGCTAGATAATCTACCCAGATTGGGGCATTCCTACAGAAAACTCTCTTGTGGATAGCAAGCAAAATGACCAAGGGCTATCCCCTTTCCCTGCTGGGGTTCCCAGATGAGTGGCAAGCAGCACAAACTGCTTAAAGAAGTGAAACAAGGCATGGCTGGAAAGTAAACAGGGAAAAAGGCTGGAGGATGCAGAGAGCTGTGCTTTGCCCTGGGATCTGGGACAGAGGAAATACTCAGGAGAGGGCAGGAAATGCCTTTCTGCAGTCGTGTAGAGGATGGGAGGGTAAAGTTCCTTGGCAAGCCCTAGGAGGAACTTGAGGAGGTTTGAACAATGTAGCAGCACCTTGTACTCAAAGCAGGATACACAGAGATAAAGCAGGTCCAGCAGGCGATTGAGCTGCAGCACAGAGAGGTCTGTGAACCACTTCTGCAGGACACTTTCATCTGCATTCTTGAGCACCCACAGGAGACAGATGAGGAGGCTACGGCTGGACTCTGTTGAGAAGGTGGAGTGCTGCCTGCCACTCTGGAAGAGACATTGGCCACACTGTATTTCATGTGCAAACACTTCAATCATCACTAAAAGGATCACCACCCCCCATCCTAAATAACTACCAAAAGATTAAATAGCTATTTTTCACTAAAAACCAGGAGACACACATTTCTCTTACACATTTCTCTCTCTCAACCCAACAGTTTGGAGCCCACAAAGAGTCAAGTCACAAAAGTGAAGCAGCAGTTTAAACCAAAATAATCATGTTATGTGAATGAGTTTCTCTTCACCCACCTCCCTCAAGATGCCTTTGATAACAGGTTAACAGTTAAGCAGAGGGGTTCCATTCATTATCTCGTGTACATATCAGTGTCTCACTTTGAGTGCACATAAACACCAGCAAAATGGGGTCCTGATAGGGGAGTAAAGGGAGTAGGAGGGAGAAATGGAAGAGCCTGCCTGATACCAGAACCACAGGGTTCCCTCCCTGTGCAGAGAAGGGGACATGGCCCATTTATCTCTTCAGCTAGGAGGTATTTAGATGCGGAAGGAATTTTTGCTTAGGGCTTAGAGCTCATCACAACCATTGCACTTCAAAGAGCTTTTATCAGGCTGCTTCAGAAAGAGAGGCTCTTTATCAGAAAGGAGAATTCCTCCATTTTCTGAGGTTTGTTGATTTTTATCCTTGCTTGGCATTTTCTTACATCCTCTCTGAGACAGGACAACACACAAACATGATGTGCTCCCCCTCATCTTTCACCCTTGGTCTGATGTAAGCTGGTCTGAGGCCCTACCACCCACAGGACCTGCATGCATCAATATTTGCTTGTTGACACAGAGGGGAGGGTCAAGGAAGAGGCAGAGGTGGCTTTGTACCGAGGAGGTGAGCAGGAAACTGCTGGGCCTGGTGAGCTGAGGCACCGACGTCCCCGCGATGGCCATGGCGACCGTCTGGCTTATCATGCTTCCACCCTCTCCTTCATAGTCATCCACAGCAACACAGCTGGGCCTCCCCCGCTGGTTGTGGCTCTCTGAAAAGAAAGGTGCATCTAGTCAACCCCTAAATTCAAAGTTTCTTTCCCCAGGCTCCCCCCAGTTTCATTGAACTGCCTGGGAATGCAAACTGGAGATCATGGTGCTCGTGTGGTAAGCAGGGGTATTACTGGAGGTCAGGCAAAGCAAAGAAAACAATTTTCAAGTGCATCCTACACAACTTCAGTATCTAGAACCCTTCTGATAATAGACCTATATATATATGATATACTAGAGTGCATTAAGAGTGTGACCTGCAGGTCAAGGGAGGTTCTCCTGACCTTCTACTCTGTCCTAGTGAGGCCACATCTGCAGCGTTGTGTCCAGTTCTGAGCTCTCCAGTTCAAGAGAGACAGGGAACTACTGGAGACAGTCCAAAGATTATTAAGGGGCTGGAACATTCTCTGATGAGGAAAAGCTGAGAGATCTGGGGCTGATTAGCCTGGGGAAGACTGAGAAGGGATCTTATCAATGCTTATAAATATATCTAAAGGGTCAAGAGGACGGGGACAGACTCTTTTCAGTGGTGCCCAGTGACAGGACAAGGGGCAACAGGCACAAAGTGGAACATGGGAAGTTCAATCTGAACACAAGGAAAAACTTCTTTAATATGAGAGTGGCAGAGCACTGGAACAGGCTGCCCAGAGAGGTTGTGGAGTCTCCTTCTCTGGAGACTTTCAAAACTTGCCTGGAGGTGTTCCTGTGCAACCTGCTCTAGGTGAACCTGCTTTGGCAGAGGGGTTGGACTAGATGATCTCTAGAGGTCCCTTCCAACCCCAACCATGATGTGATGTGATGTGTACATTTTCTCCCTTTGAATACTTCACTCCAAATCCTCACTTGCAGCTTTGCTGTGTCATTAAACTCAAAGTATGTAGAAGACAACTTCAAACTCCAAACCATTCCAGACTGGACTCCCTGCACTCATTTGAAGTGACCCATCTGGGCTGCTCTCCAGGACATTTTGAAGAGGAGAAGAACTCTGCTTATCCTTTGGCCCTGTTGTGAGAATTGTACAGCAGCTGGGGTGACTTTTTAAGCAGGTCAGAGACACAAGGGAGGTTGGTTACTCATGTACAGTAGCCAGCCAGATGTCAACTCAAATGCATTGCCAGGTTTTAGCTTTGTGCAAACAGGAGGGCAAAGGCAGCTCTTGAGTGTTAAAAGCCACTGAAGATGTATTTTGCAAGTGCAGTTTAGGAAATGGATGTGAAAATGTATCATAGAATCACAGAATGGGTTGGGTTGAAGGGACCTCCAAAGGTCATCTAATCTAATCCCCCTAAAAAGAGCAGGGACATCTCTAACTAGGGCAGGTTGCTCAGAACCCCATCAAGCCTGACCTTGAATGTCTCCAGGGATGGGGCCTCCACCACCTCTCTGAGCAACCTGTTCCAGTGATCCACCACTCTCATATTAAAGAACTTTTTCTTAATGTCCAACCTAAATCTTCCCTTTTCTAGCTTAAAACCATTACCCCTCATCCTATTGCTACAAACCCTTGAGTACAGCTCTTCCCCTGCCTTCCTATAGGCCCCTTTCAGGTACTGGAAGGTTGTTAAAGTCAAGTTATAATTCAAAGTTATAATGTCAAAAATATTCTATTCTATTCTACTCTCTTCTATTCAAAGTTATAATGTCAAAAAAATACTCTATTCTAAGCCTGTTCTACCCTCTACTCTAAGCCTGTTCTACCCTGTACTCTAAGCCTGTTCTACCCTCTACTCTAAGCCTGTTCTACCCTCTACTCTAAGTCTACTCCATTTTGACACATATTCTATTCTATTTTATGTTCTAATAGAATAGATATTCTATATTCCACATTCTAATTCCAATTCCACATTCTAATTCCAATTCCACATTCTAATTCCATTCCACATTCTAATTCCATTCCACATTCTAATTCCATTCCACATTCTAATTCCAATTCCACATTCTAATTCCATTCCACATTCTAATTCCAATTCCACATTCTAATTCCATTCCACATTCTAATTCCAATTCCATTCCATATCCTAATTCTACTCTATTTAGACACTTACATTCTATTATATTTTATATCCTAATAGAATACCCTATTCTTCCCTATTTCTATTCAGAAACGATCCCATCCAACAATAAAGGGTTCTGCAGCTCCATGTTAGAACCCAACCCCTCCACTCCTGGGAGGGGATGACCACCACAATTCACAGCAGAGACTCTCAAGTACCTGTGAAGTCATAGAGCTGGGGCACAGTCTCCATGATGACCCCAATGAGAGGCAGGTAGAGCATGGCCACCCGGGCCTTCACCTGGGGGTCAGCGTACCGCGGGTCCGAGTCGTGACTGGACAGCAGGTTGTGCACCATGTTGATGACCTTCTTGTGCAATCCAAATAGACTGTGAGAAGAGAGGTGGGTCACCAGATCAGTTAATATCTTCAAAGCAAACTACACTTTGTAACTGAGGGGCTTCAGAAAAAGTAAAAATAGGTCTTTTTGTAACTTCACATAAGCTTCCGTTACACAAAGTCTTTGGATCTCCCACGTGTTTTACCAATGGCTGTTTTTTCACTATGCCACATAAAATATCTTGTGGGGGTGCACACCCAATATAATGTGAACACTCTCCTATTTTCCACACAAAAATAAAGCCCCAGCTACTGCTACGTTGAAGTATCGAGTCTACTACAGACCATCAGAACTCAGGGAATATGGAAAATAGGGAGAGAAACTGGAGAGGACAGTGGGTTTAGCAGAACTAGTTGTTGTACTCTATTTTTGTTTCTATTTAACATCATTTACAGGGAAAAACCTTCCTATGGGAAGGGAAAAACCTTCCTAACACGATCAGGAAGTTTCTGCTTCAGCTCCCCGCCCCCTCATGGGATTATTCAACCAGAACAGCAGACTGTAGATCCACAATTCTGGATGAAAATCATGAAAGAAATGGAGGGAGAGAAGGAAAACCAGAAAAAAATGGCCTTCCGAATGGTTTAGATGCAAAACATGGCAAGGCCCAAGCAGCAGCCCCTTCTGCAGGACACCCTGGGTGAGTCCACTTGGTGTTCATGCCTTGGAAGCACTGAAAACCCCCCTGAATCTCTCAAGAACTTCTTTCAATCCCCTCAGCCAGCACACAAGAGGCCAAACTCTCTCAGAGCAAATAGCAGGGTCTCTGTAGCTATTTGCTTCTGGAGGCAAACCAGGCCAAGAAGACAACTTCACCCAACCATGCATGAAGCAGCCAAGGAAGCTCATACATTCTGCAATAGCAAAACATAAGCTCCACCATCCAGACCTGAGGTATTAAAACAAGGGCTGAATTTCAGGCTGTATCCACTTTACCTGGAAAGTAGAGTTGAGTTCTGGTTAAAACAGACAAAGAGGCTTGGACTGGATTGTTGGGGGTTTAAAAAGATTAAAAAGACACCAGTAGAGGTTAGGAGGACATCAACCAGTTGTAGCTACATGTCTTTAATGTGGTTTTTAATCAAGCTGGAATCAGAATGGTTTGGGTTGGAAGGGACCTCCCTAGTCCAACCCCCCTACAATCAGCAGGGACATCTCTAACTAGGGCAGGTTGCTCAGAGCCTCATCAAGCCCTCAAGTCATGAGATCCTGCAATTGCTTGTTTGTGTAATTAGCCAGACCCTTAACAACTAGGAAGGAAATGCTTATTTGAAGTGACTGGTTCTTTCAGATTAAGGTTAAAGGAAAGTCTTTGTATTCCTTTGAAGGAGTCTTTGTATTCCTTTGAAGGAGTGGCACCTACTTGTGTTCTAACAGTTGAAGGGAAACTCCTGCAGGCCACAGAACTGAACACAGGGACACACCCCCCAAAAAAGCAGCTAATCCAGACCTAGGGCTACATGGATTTCTTTTCTTTTTTCCAGAACCCAGCAAGCCCTGTGGTGGATTGATCCAGAGCAGAGAGGAGGAAACAGAGCCCACTAATCTATCTGGCTGATAATGCAATGAATTGATCTTTCCACGCTCTAATTGTCCCCAGTCTTATCTCAGCCCTGGCCTCAATTTGTGTCAACACCACACAAAAGACTTTTGTTCCAATTTTCCCACTCCTGCCCTGGAGCATCAGCCCATTTGGGCATCATGGGCAGGAGGAAATGAGCAACAGGAGTTAATAACCACAGCACCACAGTGTTGGTGGTGTTGTTATTAAATGGGTCAGCTGAAATTTAACATATTTTGCTACTGGAGCAAAAAGAGCAAGGACAGAACAAGTTTAAGGTCCTGTATCACCTCTCAAGACCTAAGGCAAAGCTCTAACACTAGATGGACACCCCTCTCCAGTCCTGCTGCAGGTTAATGGGAACAACTCTGAGCTTTTTACAATGGTGGCCAAAACATTCATGTCTGAATCTACTAATAACCTGCTGATGATACTATATGACTGTTAAAAGCAATATCTATAGTATCTTCCCATAGGCAGATCTGAACAGACTGGTTTACTTTATACAGCAGATTTACCAGGGCAAATGCAGGAGGGTGAAGCCTGAAAAGAGCCAATCATAGAATCATTTAGGTTGGAAAAGACTTCTAGGATCAAGTCCAACCTTTGTCCAACATCTCCCTGACCCCTAAACCACATTTCAAAATTCCACATCTATTCTAATAAGCTGCAAAACTACAAATCAGTCTGGAAAACAATTTAAAAAAAATACATTGCTGGTCTATATCTCCACCAAAATTCAGGAGCTTTGATCAAAATGCATCTTCAGAGCTGAACTGGTATCAGGGAGCTGCTTCTGTCTAGACAAGGTGGACACCAGTAAGATGATGCTGACAGCTCCTTTGTGCAGCTGCACCATCCTAGCCCAAGTTTAAGTGCTGAGAAGAGCAAGGTGAGAGAGCTCAAGAGGTAGGGGAGGTGAGAAGAGAAAGGAAAATCTGGGTGGAGACAGGACCTGATTTCTAAGCAGTGAGCAGGATGTTCCTACATTCCAGAAAGGATTTCTGCAGCCTGTGCATGGATAAAGATTTGCTGCCTTTCCCCTTTCAGGCCAAATAAATGGGGCTGCAGCGTGTTATGTACATATACAAGAAAATATTCTCATTTATGGCATCACTTTCCTCTCCAACAGGAAGCAGAATGAATGTTTAACTCCTGAGACCTCTTGGTGAAGGGGCAGAATGACCCATGAATCATCAGCACTTGTCGACTGGGCTGATATTTCTGAGTCCACCTTGAGAAAAATGCCTGCAAGAGAACTTAGGGCTGGGGAAGCAATCAATAATTTCCATTGAAGCCCATTTTAAAGAGGCAAGGCAGAATACAGCCCTAAATAACACCAGTAACAGACTGGATGTCAGGGCTACAAGCTACACTCCTACTTCAGAACATTATTTGCTGCACAACTCACCAACAAACTCTGCATGCTTGACTCTATTTGTCTATTTATGTAACCCACAGGGGCCTCATTGATGCATAATTTAGGTTTAAAAAGAGCTGGGAGGACCAGAGGAGAAATCCATGGTAACTTTTAAACCCACCAAGCAACAGAGACTTCCTAAATATTGAATATCATTTTCTTGTTAAGCTGTTTTCCTCTTAGAGCTCCAGCAGTGGCAGCTTGGGAGCTCCAACAGGAACCTCTTTCCCTATTTCTCAGGAGGAAAAATGGATTGAAAATGGAAAAATGTGATTGAAATTATGTTTAGAGAGTCAGGGCTAAGGAAATAAGAAATATGAGGGGTAGGGAAGGAAGAGGATTCTGCAAGAATTAGTTTCTTATCTTCTCAGCTCACGAACTTAAATCAATTCTGGCTATTTCAGAACTTACTTTGCATCCACCATTTGCTTGGAATTACAGAAAAACTCTTAGGAGAGGAAAAAAATAAAGATTTACCCTTCTGCATCAGGATCTAAAATAACAGCCAGTTCTGTTAACACCAGCCCAGCCAGGTAATGCTGCTGGCGGAAAGGCACAGACAACTCAAACATATTTGCAATCTTCTGGTCCTGGATGTTTGTGGAGAACCCAGAACTCTGTGGAAAAAAAAACCCACAAGTGTCACAAGTTGCATAAGGTGGCCCCTTGGAACAGGGAGTCAAAGCTTATGAAATATGTAAGAAATATATTAGAATATATTAGAAGCAGTCTTCAAAATTAAAGATAAGCTCACATCAACTACCTTTTTTTTCCTTCTTTTTTGGATCTAGGCACATCCCAGCTCACTAACTCTTCTATTTAACTCTTTTATTAAATCTTCTATTATATCTTCTACTAAATCTGTTTGTTGTTATTGCCTTCCCACCCACAGGAAAGGCCTTAGGGAAGTTAAGCCAAATAACCTTTAATAAAACTTCTAGCTCAGGTATAGATGCTCTTATTCAAGCTGAAGAAGGCTTTAATTTGATTTAGTTTATGCAATTTTGCAACCAGTTAACCCCACTTGGGTGACACACGTGTTAATTCAAATTATTTATTCTGAGGCTAGGACAGGGTGCTAGAAAGACCCTTGAAATAGGTAAGAAATAGGTAAGAAAAGTGTCTAATGGCTCTTTTATGGTCATGAGTTTGTCTAATATAGGAGGGGACTGGGTGCCTAAGGACAGTGTGTGGTCACTACAAGGACAGGGACACAGACATTCTTTTTTCAATAATAAAAGACCAAAATCTATGTGGCAGGAAAAAACTAATTCCTAAATAACCCCTTCCAAAAAATATTAGCAAGCAGAGCCTGAAAACACAAGTGAAACAACTGCCTCATATGATTTAAATCTCAGAATAAAGCTCATTTTGCAATTCCACAAAGGATCCTTGTCCCAGGGTACCTGAGATGTTGCTGAAGACACAGAGGGTGATGGAGATGCAGGTGGTGTGAGCAAGCTGCAGGGTAAATTCAAGGTGACATAGTGTTCATGGCTGCAAATGATGCGGAGGAAATCCAGCCTCAAAGATGCCAGGTTACTTGGATTTGATAAGGAGTACAGCTTTGAAGACACCTGGCAAGTTTAGCCCATAAAACTGCAGTTAGCACCAAAAGAGAGTATAAAAGCAGCATGAGCCCCCTCCCATCCCACCACTGCTCCCCCAAAACACTTCCACAGCAAGACCTGAAGAGCTTGATATCATTAAATGGTCACACATCTGCATCCTTCTTTGTGATACACTTAATTTCTGATGTGCAAGAGCCACACACATCCCAGCCAATGGCATATATATCAATATAAGATGTAAATAACAGCCATAACTATATAAGCAAATGAAGAACTATGTCCTAGCCACATCCTATTGACTGCAGTCAATAGGGGAGCTGTGAGAAGCAGGACCACACTGTGTGATGCATTAACAGGTCAAAGATGCAGGTTGGGTAAGACACAGGAGGCAACAAAGCTCAAATGCTGCTGTTCTTCCCTCTTATATAAAATGTTTTAGGCTCTCTGGCAAAAAAGAGTCTAAGCCTCAACTCCTTGGCATCTCCTTCATACACAGTGTCAGCACCAATGTTTGTAGTCATCTTAGAATGGGTTGGGTTGGAAGAGACCTCAAAGACCATCTAGTTCCAACCCCCCTGCCATGGCAGGGACACCTCCCACTAGACCAGGTTGCTCAAGGCCCCATCCAACCTGGCCTTGAACACCTCCAGGGATGTCCAATGAAACTTTATGGTTCGAGGCAATTTTCCTGCCACAACATTGCAAATAATCTTCTCAATGCATAATGTAGGAACCCTCCTTATGGAGGAGGAAACTCTGCATCCTCAGAAGGATGGAAGGGGAGCTTGGTGATCAATACAATCATACAGGGTCAATGTGTCCTTGGAAGACTTGCTGACAAACCACAATAGTTTAAGCTCCCTCACAAAACCTCCTACTAATTTTTGATTCAATTACTCTGAACATGGTGAAGAGAAGGAGTAATTCTTCCCTCCTGCTGCATGTCCACTCACTCAAGGGAGTTAGTTACTCCTAACTCACGTTTAGGAGTGCAATCAGAGAGGCATAAACTCTAAATCACCACTGAGAATGCCTTGCTTGCTCTAAAAAAAGACCTGAATAGCAGAATTCTGTGTCCATACTTTACTGTCTGTCCAAAGAAAGTTACGAGTAAGAGGCTGCACTAAGGTTCACCCTTAAGTCATAACATTTATCTGCATTCACCTGTTTGTAGCAGGTCTTAATAAGGGCAAAAACAAATCCTCTGTCCATGATAGACAACAGGTCATTGAGGAAAAATGCAAGACTAGTGTTGAGCCTTTCCACCATCTCTGTATCCTGGAGGGAAGGAAGAGAAAAACAGGGGGGGGGGTAAAAAAAAAAATGAAGAAGAGTGAAACAAGCCCTGGTGTGGGCACCAGCAAACAAGAGGCAGGAGGTGTGCTCAGGGTTGAGTTTAATTGGTTGCTGTTACCTTCTGAAATCGAGAGACTATATCACCAGCAATTGTGCTGACCAAGGCAGTTACATCATCCATGAAACGCTCCGGGAAACGATTCTTCCTGGGCGCATCCAGTTTGTCAGCAAAATACAAATGATGCACCATGCTCTTCACCTATGGGAATATAAATTACAGCAAAGCCACTCACAGTTGTTGCCATCTCAGGTTTTAAAGCCAAGCAGCAAGGGGTGTGCTCACCATCAGCTCGAAGAAGAACCAGGCTTGCTGCAGGGCTGCCTCCCGCACGCTCCCGCTGCACACAACCCACTGCAAGGCCAGCTCCTCGTGGAAAAGCTGCACAGATCAAAACCCAGAGTTAACCCAAAGCCTCAGCACCACCTCCCAAAACAGTCCTCATGAGAAATGGCAGCACGGTCCGTGGCAAGTATGGCAAACAATGAGGGGAAGCAAAATAAAGAACTGGGCACGTGAGAGCAGTGGTGGCATTCCCTTAAAGAAACCCCCGACTAGCAATGGAGGATGTTGGGATGGGAGGTGAGAAACATTTCACAGCATCTCGCTCCAAAATTGGATTTCAAGTGTCAAAGGAATTTTCCACCCACTCCCCACCCCACCCCAAAAAAAAAAAAAAGTTTGGTGCTCAAATTAGTTTAGTTTAAAGATCTACCTTTCTGCCTGGGCTGATTTTTGCAGGAAAAAGGAGTAAAAAGTGGACATATAAAGCAATTTGTATAAAGATGTATATTTACTGTGAGAAAGGACTTTAAAAAGTAAGAAAGAAATGTGGGGCTAAGAAATAGAATCATTTAGGTTGGAAAGGACCTCTAGGATCATCAAGTCCAACCTTTGGGATTTCTTTTCTTGGAAGGAGCAACCCCCAGACTGGATGTTGTCAGTGATCACATTTTCATTAAAGTAAAAGTCAGGGATTTTTCCCTCTTGACATTGTTTAGTAGGATCTCATCTCCTCTAAGGGAGGGATTACACTTCAAAGTCACTCCCATTCACTTTCTGGAGTCACTCTGGATTAACTGAGTTCAGCACCCATCCGTAATGCTGGCCACCTAACACATTAGAATTTTGCACACAGGAATCTATCATTTACATGTCTAGACAGCTCTATTCATATTTTTGGAAAGCCAGCAATAAAGAGGCTCTAAACAGTATCCACATTAAATCAGACAAGCTACTCCTGATCATTTTATCCTTCCCAATTTGACTTCAGAGGTGCTAAACAACAGCGGCTCCTAATGACCTCGGGGAGGGGGGGGGGATAAATCAGGCCATAAATAAAAGAAGAGATTGCATCATGTTTTCAGAATGACTTGACCTCCCTGCCCCACAATATCAATTGTCTTCACTGGGATCTACCTTTTTGGTTGGTAATCGTCCTGTTAATGTTTGTAAGAAACTTGACGTCTCAGTGTGCGAAGACATACGATTACAACTTCGATCCGTAGCCTACGGAGTGGAGATGAATGAATGATGACAGGACATTAAAGTTTGCCGTGGATGGGTTTTGCAGCTCAAGGACAACAAAAATACTCTTCCAACTGTAGGTTTCTACACCTTTTTTATGCATTCTTAATTTCTCAGTCATTTACAGGTTGGCTCGAAACAAAGCGACAGTTCGTTTGTATGGGTTTAAGACACAGGCTATTGCAATAACTGCATGTTCTTAGGTACAAATGACACTTAACGCTGCAAAGCATGAAACTTTTTCCATCATCAACATGCATATGTCAAGGAGGTAACACTTGTCATTTCAGGCCATACCTCTCAAGCTACCAGAGACCAAGCGGGTGGGGATGAACCCCACAGCGACGCTGCTGCTGGTACAGGGGATGAGAATGTTACTTGAGTTCTGTTTCTTGATGGAAATAATTTGCTGTGAGGGTGAGTGAACTCAAGAGTAAATATTTCTGGGAGTCTGGTAAACAGAGGTACAGTTGAGAGGTACGTTGAAGGCAACCATGCAGTGGAAAGCAGCAGGCAACGGGGGCTAAATAAATTAACTCTTTCTGACTGAAGCTGCCGTAAAGTTTTCATACTTTGCAACACAGAACAGACACAATTGGCCCTAGTGAGCCCCTGGCTCCTGCACTCAAATTGACAGGTTTGAAGAGAGGGTTTTACAGGTGGCAATCAATTTTGGTTCAACAATATTCCACTCAAACAGTCATGGAGGATTACTTGAGGATGAAGACTAAAATGGTTGATGAAAATGGCAACATGGTTCACGACAGCAAAAGAGATGGTAAAACATGGACAAAACTATGAAGCTGTGATTAAAGTTCCCACTTAGAAAAGTGCTCCACCTGAAGCTGAAACTAGTGTTAGAAAGAGAAAAGAAAAGAAAAAGCAGTCACAGCATTTACGTTTCACAGAGCAGCACCCACTGAAATGGAAGGAGGGGACACGGCCACGCGTTTCGAGGGGTTTCATGCAGTGTGGGGGGAGGTGGTGGGGGAGAAGATGCTAATTTACAAAAGAAAAACTCACAAAGTTCTCAAGGAATAAATAAAAAACCACCAAAACTCAGGAGGATAAACCAAAAGGAAGAAATTCTACAGGGAAACATCACGGAAAACAAAGTCAGAAAAACCTCTACCGAAGACACCACCTGTGTTGACTCTGCACTTGGGCTGGGGTTGGATCCCCATGGGGCTGCTTTGGGACCACCAGTGTTTACCCAGGAATTGGAGCGGTCTAAGCCCTGGGCATGTAATAGAAAGCAGTTGGGAAAGGAAAGAAATATTACATGTTGCATGCCATACAGTAGTCAAAGTTTAGTCCTTACAAGCAATCAAACTGGGTACACTGCACACACATCATCGGTTAGCGCTGTTAAAGCTGCCTGAGCTCCCAGGTGTCTGCTGAGACATGAGTCCAGAGGATTATTTTAGGTCTCATCACACACCTACACCACCACATCAACACTGTTGACAGCTCTGGTCCAACCCATCCTATCTGTAATGCTTGAGATTCAAAAACTATCCCCCTCTTGCAAAGTCTCCCTCTTACTTTGATTGATTTAAACCCATCCCTTCAGTTGATGGAGCCAGCCTAGAGTTACAGACAGAGGAAAATTGTGAGGTTTCCAGCACTTTTAGGGTACACTGCTTGTTAGCCCACCCTTTATAAGCTCTACAACCCTTAAGGAAGTGCTGAGAAACTTTTAAGAGCTCTCACAGGGTTTCCTACTGGAGGTACTGCTGGTGGAGGAACCCTATGAAGAGGATTTCACATGGATGCTCAGGGATTTTCTCTGGGCAGGGTGGCAAAAGGAGGGAAGAGCACATACCTGTTCTGGAACCAACCTGCTCTGCCAAGCAAAATACCTGAAAAATCATCCTGCTTTTAAAAAGCTCAATCTGGTTTGTACTCCCAGTTCTACTGCTGTGGGTCCCTTCCCTCTCTCTGCTCCCTCCTCCTCTCAAGACACTCAGAATGAAGAGAAGGAAAAATTCAAACTTGTGTTTGTCACCCAGGCTGCTCCCAAGCCAGGAAGGTTCAGTGGGATGCAGGGGACCTTCCTGGATCCCTGGAACCAACTCTGATTTGCAATGTCACAACTGAAGGGCAGCTCCTTATAAATCCCACACGTGGGTTTCAACCCTCACCTGATTAAAAACCTACTTTTTATGCCCTCTTAGGGCTTTTTCCCCATACACAAAGCAAAGGTGCAGCCCATTTCACCACAGTGATTATCCTCACCGAGCCTAACACCCTATTTCTCTCAGCAAAGCAAAATCCCCCCCAAGGTTGAGCCCAGCTGAGAGCAGTAACCTGAGTTTTGACCCATTAATCCACTGAGCTATCCCCTATGCAGGGTACAGCAATGCTGTAATTTTGCTTAAGATGTCCAATAAAAAAAAAAAAATAAAAAAATACTGAGCCCACATCCAGAAGAGTGTTTTAATCTCAATTACTTTTTGGAAGGAATAAATCAAAGCTCTCTGCCCTGCTCAGCCCCATAAACATGCTTTATTTTGCTGGCAGTAAATTGAAGTGGAAAGGACTTTGCAGAATGCTGATCTAAGCTCATGTTTTGTAAAATCAGGTCTGATTTGGAAAAATGCCTTTATCACCCTCACTTTTCTGCTCACAGGCTTTCTAATCTGGTTTTTGAGGATGAAGTTAAATATATAGTGTGTTTGCAGAAGCAGAAATCAACAAAAAGGGAAGATTCTTCCCTCCTTGGAAAATAAGAGTACAAGAGCTTCTTAGTGCTTCAAAAGCTCACAAAACTCCTGTTAAATTCTGTTTTATCTTTGGGGTTCAACCTGCAGCTGGAGCTGTGCAGGAAAATAACATAAATTTATGAAAATCCACTGTCAGAGCAATGAAACTCCACAATTTTTTTGGTTTTTCCCAGCACGTCTCCAACATTTCAGGAACATTTAAAGCCCAAAATCTCACCATAGATCTTTTTAGACACTTAATAAATTTGCTGTAGTAGGGAATAAAATTTACATGGTCTCAGGCAAAATAAGTGACAGACCTAAAACATCCACTAATATTCCAAATCCTGGAAAGGGGATGAGTATTTGAATTTTCAAAATTAATAAGCTGATAAAGGGGAGGCTTAACTCATATTTACCAAATCTATAAATACTTTATATTACAATAAAAAACAACACAGGGCTGGATTCTGAAGACTTCCATCAAACCAGACTATTTGTTGCTTTTTGGGATCAGAAAGCCTCCCATGATAGATTCTAATCTGAAGTGCAGGTTCCCTATTTGACTGTATGTGCTTAAACCATCACTTGGAGAAACAGAATAGGAATTTTTGCACCCTTTTACTCATTTCAACCTCTCAAAAAGTGGCTTATTTTTGTCTATTAACAAGCAGAAGTAATTCTTTGCAACCAAAAATCTGTGTGGTCAGAATGAGCTTCATTTCTGATGCTCAAACTACACTAAAGGAAACTTTTTCCTCAGCAATTATTCACAGAACAGGGTTTTCTTTAAAGCCTGGAGTACATGTCTAGGAGGAAATCTCTCTTCATCTTGTATTGTGACATTATTCACTAAGCCAGCATGTGTTAAACTCCTGGTAGCCTGTGTAAATTCCATATGCACATCAGTGCCTATGGCATTTCACAAAAGGTCAGGGTAGTTTAATTAGCAACCTCCTGAAGTGGTCTTTAAAATATTTTAAGACTTCTAAGTCCAAACTTTGATGTAAAAAAATAATGATTTGCCCACCCCACACTTCTCCAGCCTCTTCTCTGGTCAGCAGATTACCTTGTTATTCATTTAAAATGGGTAACCTCTTCCCAAAACTATGTTTTTCTTGCTCTTATAAAAACCAGGACCAACCAGTGTCAATCCCACCTATTTTAGGCACAAAACTGAAGTGCTCAAATGGGGACTGCAGCAGTCTCATGTACTTGGAAGCCACCAGAGAAATGACAGGGTCTTCTGAGGGAGATTCATCTACTGAGCCCTTAAAGAGCCAAATAAACCCATGCCAGATGTTCTGCCCACACTGGAAAGTCACTTTTAGGTGTGGAGAGTCTGTGTGGGTGCAGAGTTAGGACACCACAAATTCACATGTGGCTCAGCTGGTTGGATCAAGGCTCATTCACTAATTATCTGAAATCCTTTATGGCCAATTCAAGGAGTAGGAATATTCCCTGTGCAATATTCCAGACACCAGCTCTGGATTTAAGTAGCAGAGAAAGCATCTGAGCAGCCATTAGTGCTGAACACAGAGAGGAGAGAGGTTTGGGAGGTTAGAGTGGGACCACAGGGCAGCAAAGGAGGGGGTGCAAGGTCTGGGGAGACACGGAGAGCTGGGCAGAGGACACGGCTGCTGGCCCTGTGAAAAGGGAGGCAGTAAAACCATCCCTGTCCTACTAGTCTCAGGAAGACAAGCCCAGAAGGACTTGTGACAGTAACACAGCCTCCAAGTCAGAGGGATCAGCAACTGTTTTCAAGGAGTTTTGTTAGCACCAGAAAAAGTCTTGAGAGGGGGTCATTAGTAAGGACGACTTTTCACAGGAGAAAAAACCCACCAAAATTTCCCTGTTCTTTCTTTAAATAAAAGAAGCTGAAGTTCCTGCAGGACCCTCAGGAGTGCCCACATACCTTGCTGCCAATGATGGAGCGAACTTCATCATCTGGGGAGGTGGGGGTCCCAGAGATGTCTGGGTTGCTGTTGCTGAGGCTCCGTGAGCGGTTCAGGTTAAGGCTGGCTGGTCGCACAGCAGATCGAGCCATGGTGGCATAATGCACTGACCCCCCCAAGCCACCAGGACCTAGGGTGGTGCACACAAGAACATCCTCTTAGACCATCAGAGAATCACAGAATGGGTTGGGTTGGAAGGGATCTCAAAGATCATCTAGTTCCAACCAGGGACACCTCCCACCGCACCAGGTTGCTCAAGGCCCCATCAATCAGAGCCTTGATCCCATCCTGCTTTACACCAGCAAATCCTTTGGATAATGAGTAGGTCTGGCCCACGAGGAGATCCTCCCTAAGCCTTGTCCTGCCTGGTTCTCCAAGGCAAGCAGCAGGGAGAAAGGGATGGGATTAAGAAGCTATTTTCTCCACCGAGCTGGGAGGTTCAGGCAGCCAGTGTGAGGTATGTCTTTAGCTAAAGGGTTATTTGCCAGACCTCAGACTTGAAAACCACCAAAGAACTGGGCACAATTTCAAGTACTCAACCTTCCCAACCCCTCTCAGAGGTTTTCCACCCCATGCAAGAAGCAAGCCCTGTGCACACCCTGTTTTCTGTGGCTGTCACTCACACCATCTCTTCCCCCATGTAGATATATCCCTTGTTCTCAGCAGGGCTGGAATTAATCTCCTTCCCTCCTGCACCCAGACATGTGCTCTCATGTATTTCACAGTGTATCAACTTTGGTTGGAACCAGATCAAAGCACTAGTGAAGGAGACTGGGAAGCAGGACAGGCCAAGAGTCTCTCTACCTACTTGCCACAGGAATCAAAACTAAAATAAACCCAGTATTTTGCCATGGTCTCATGGTCTGTCAGCAGTGATGCTGTTATTTTAAGATCCTCAAATAGTTAAACCTCTGTCTGTAATTAAACTCATCTTGTAAATGCCTCCACTGGATCAGAGAGAAAGTTAATAAGGGCTTGGCAGGGAACCAGCCCTGCAGTTGGAGCTGAGGAGCACCTGCCAGCAACTCCTGCTTGCTTTTAACAAACTGGGACTGGAAATGAAAGGAAAGGAGAGCTCACCTGGGGAGGGGGAGTTGGGATAGGTGTTTGGAAGGCGAAAAACATAATAAATATAAGAAGCCAGAAGGCTGTTTCTGCCGTGCTGGTCCTGGTTCCCATCCAAGTTCTTGTGAAGTCTGTTTATGATTGATGCCATGGCTTCAAAAGATGCTTGGCCCAGGTTAACTGAAAGTAATAAGGGAGGAGTTGGGTTTAAACTGCAGCAGAAATCACGAGCTCATCCTAAACGTGCATTTCATCCACCTTCATCCCCCTTCTAAAGGACAAATGGTGCAGCTTGTTTCTCAGGAGGAACTGAAGCTGGTATTTGAACTAGGGCTGATAAACAGCTTGGCAGGAAGGCAGGTGCTGCACTGAGAAGCTTCCAATTTTATTAATAACAAATTTAATGAATTTAGGCCTGATTTCTGGAACCAGCCCAACTTTGGTCATCAACTGCAGTGGTAACAAGATCTAGCCCTTGTTTAATTGATGGATAATATCCTGTGGATATTTACCATACTTGTCCCAGTTAATTATTTCCTCCATTTAAGCCTTAGCCAAAATATAAAGTGTATTAAAAGAACAATTCCATTCTGGTTTGGAAAAAAAATCTGGTTTAAAATTGAGCACAGAAATCTACACATGGACAGTGTGGAGATTATATAAATTTATATATATTTATAATATAAATTAGGGATGAAGCAGACAGCAGCTGGAGACTGTAAATCCAAAATTTTTTTTAAAACTAGATATTAATGTCCTCAATGCTCAATACAGCAAAACTAAACCAACACAGAATACTTAAAAAAGGGTTTAAAATAAAAAATAAGAATTCAACAAAATTCTTCCCTAGAGAGAGAACCTTTTAAAAATAAATGATTGGGGTTTTTAAAAGCAGTTTTAGATATCTATGTTCCATCATGTCCAAACTCAAGCTTCCTATGAAAAATCCCAACAAAGACCTAATCCCACCACTTGAGATTTTTCGTGCAGCTCATAACAGGGAGCAAAAGGAGGGATCATTCATGCTGATTATTCAGTATCAGGAACATACAGCATCTGTATCTTCTCACCTCACCTCCTTCAAGGTTTTCAAGGTGACTGGTTTCTGAGTGTCAGCAAGGAGACACCTGAACAGGCTCCAGCCCTGAGAAAATGCTGAGCACCCAACTCCTGAAAGTCAGGCAATGTGGCCACCCAATTCCTAGTCAGTCTTGAAAACCTCTGGATTAAATATTGCTTTTGAGTATTCCCCCACTGACCTGGGTGTCAGCATGTTTTATTTGGCAGATGCATGGTATATTAGTGGCACTAAACTAAAGCATAAAACCGGGATTTTTATCATTTCTACATAAATAGGAGCAAATTGGAAGTGTCAAACTTTCAGCTATGTAATTCTCCATAAAACTTAAATAGAATACCTATTTGGCCTGCAATGACAGGAGGTCTTACTACCAGGAGAATCAGTTTGTCAAGCAGGAGATGAAGAAATCGCACTACCGGCTCCAGTTGAGAGGAATTTAAAGCTGAAATGCTGCTCTTCAGTTCATTCTCCAAGTTGTTCTCCATAATTCTCATGTCTCCTATTCGCACAGGGAACATGTGCTCATCCAGAGCATGGACAAGTGCAAAGAACTTGTCCAGATAAGGGTCCTACACACAAGCAAAATAAAAACAATTATGAGCGAGAAGCTCCAAAGGTAACTCTAATTCCTAGGGATTTGCACCTCGTGGATGGATTCTCTCCTCAATCTTTTATATGATCATTTAATCTCATTAAATAAGCAGAAACTCATCTTTGAGAGCTCTGCTGTGTCTAATTCAACTGAAATCAGGTGAGAAGTTGTCAGGGCAAAACTAGAGGACTCATAGATTGTGTATTCTCAGAGACAAAAATGCACCAACATCATGTTACTACTTACAACACAAAATACACAAAAAAACCATCAAATGACATACTGGGAATTAATAAAACAAAAGTTGAACTGATCAGTGAAAGCAACTGTCATCTTTCTTTTTGGATGAAAGAAAGACATGATGAAAAATACATGGGGAAACAAAAGAGGCAGAGGGGAGAAGGGAAAACAAGGAAATAAAATGCCTGGATGATGTGTTAGATCTGTTCTAGTAAACACAAGAGCCTGAGGTGTGAAAACACCATTGGCCATTCACCCCCTGTGAATAAAGGCCAAACTCTTCCTATTTTTAAGCAGAACTTCTCAAACATACTCACAGCAGAACGTGGTAAAACAGGGCTGCTGGCTCACAACTGCAAATGAGATTGTAATTTCACTACCAGTAATTATTATACTCCTCACAGTATCAACTCTGACAGCATTTCAGCTGTCAAATGATTATCAGACTTTTTATTACAATATACCTGAGTGTGGAGGGATGATACAGCAACAACCTCGACGTTGAAAACCCCTTTGTGGTTATCCACCCACTTCATGCCAGGGAGTGGAACCTGCAGGTTAACAGAAGGATGAGTGAGGAAAG
The DNA here is from genome assembly GCA_013401335.1 of Brachypteracias leptosomus. Taxonomy (NCBI): domain Eukaryota; kingdom Metazoa; phylum Chordata; class Aves; order Coraciiformes; family Brachypteraciidae; genus Brachypteracias; species Brachypteracias leptosomus. The sequence continues at coordinate 69,955 of VYZX01014993.1, forward strand.
CAGAGATCAAGCACTTCTAATTACAACTGCCAACTTCTAATTACAATTAGCAGGTCTTTCCATTTTCTTGGCAGATCACACACGTGCTCACACACCAACACACACAACTGTCTAAACAATATGCAAGAAATAAATAATCTAGGTGTTAAAAACCACACAGACACACAATCACACACATATATGTGCATGTATATCCTTTCATTTTTTAACAGAAGGGATTTTCAGCATGAAAAACAACTCACCTCTGGGGAAAGCACTGAGTAAGCCTGGGGGGGTTTTTCCAGTGAAACTGGGAGGCAGAACTGGCCAGTCTTTAACCGTCCATTTTGGAGCATTGGTATCCACTTGAAGGAGGAGGAATTCATAAAGGAAAAAATTAATTAAGGCTTTCTTCTGCAGGCTTGGTTGTTAAATTCTCAAATTCTACAGTGGTGTACGAGTTGACAGTGATGCTAAGCAAACAAATGCATTAAGGAGCTATCCCATAAAAACAAAGACTGCAAGACACTCACGGTGTATCCAACTGGAGTCTCCAGGGGAGTGTTTTGCTTCTGTTGGCAACTGACATGGTAGAAAGTGAAAAGCAGGTGGTGGTGATCAGTTAAAGTGGCTGGAAGCTTGATCTTGATCTCCTCATGAAAATCAGGTGACCTGTGCAGAGACCAGACCCTCAGTTGAGTCATCAATACAACCAGTGTGTGTTACTATCTTATGCTTGAGACCAAATCCTTTGAGCTAATGTATCTGGAGGGGAGGAGTATATGGATTATCCCAAGGGATTAAAGCTTCACTTTCTGATCCCAAATGACTGGAAACACTTGGCATATGCATTTACAGTGCACCAAACATGAAAGTGGCAGCCCCCTCCTCACACAGGCCCTTCTGAACTGCACTGTTCCCCATGTGGAGATGGCCACAACCCCCAACCTGCAGGGCAGGACCTTCTCCCTGGTACAGCTACAAAGATGATCAAATAAATCTTCACAAGTACCAACGTGAAGCTTGCACTTGAGCATCTGCTGAGCTGGGCTACGTGCTCCAGATCACAGCCTGGCCCACACAATGCTGATCTGTACCAAAGCAAACAAAGGCTCTGGCTCCCAGGCACCACACAACTCTTAAGGACAGTATTGACTGACACTGGGGTTGTTGTGAGTGCTACCCAGATAGTCACTGTTAAATAATTAACACACAGAGTCACTGGGAGTTGCTCCACTCTCCCAGTGGTAGAACATCCTTTGGGTGGAATCACACCATCCACACAGGGCCATGTCCTTTCACAAGCTGTTGTGTGTTTTACCTGTTGTGATAGACCACAGCTGTGTAAGCTTCTTTGGAGAACTCAGGACAGCTGGATTTGCCAAAGATGACCTGCAAGAAAGAAAAAAACCTGTTAAAAAAAAAATCCCCCTATATAACTGTGCCAGGAATTTGTTGCATAACCTCACAGAGACATTTATAGCTCCATTCATGGGTCTGTGCAGCTGTGCACAGTTACATCTGCTTGTTATGTGTTCCTTCACTTAAAGCATAGGAGCATTTTGGTTGGAAGAGACCTTTAAGATCATCAAGTCCAACCATTCCCCCAGCACTGCCAGAGCACCACTAACCCCTGTCCCTCAGCACCACATCTCCACAGCTTGGAAACTCCCCCAGGGATGGGGACTCCACCACTGCCCTGCCCAGCCTGGCACAGCCCTTCACAACCCTGCCCACCAACAGATTGTTCCTCAGCTCCAACCTCAACCTTCCCTGGCCATTTCCTTTTGTCCTATCACTTATTCCTTGGGAGAAGAGACCAACCCCTACTCAGGGGGGGACCTTACAATACCTGAAAGGGGCCTACAGGAAGGGAGGGAAGGATTTGTTCACAAGGGTTTGTAGTGACAGGTTGAGGGGTGATGGTTTTAAGCTAGAAAAGGGAAGATTTAGGTTGGACATTAAGAAAAAGTTCTTTAATATGAGGATGGTTGATCACTGGAACAGGCTGCCCAGAGAGGTGGTGGAGGCCCCATCCCTGGAGACATTCAAGGTCAGGCTTGATGGGGCTCTGAGCAACCTGCCCTAGAGATGTCCCTGTTTCTTGTAGGGGGGGTTGGACTAGATGATCTTTGGAGGCCCCTTCCAACCCGATGCATTCTATGACTCTACTTTGCAAACTCTCTACAAGTCCACTCTTTGTTCTGAACTATTTTAATTTTCTATTCCTCTGACCTTCATATTTTGAACTGTATTTCAGGGAGGCTTTATTTAACATGGGATTTTATTCCTACAAGGTGTCCTCTGCCTTATCAGTGTGCAGCACATGAAGCTCCTCACCGGCATCGCGTTGCTCGGGTCCTCTCCATACATGAACTGGACCTTCACAGTGATATTCCTGGCAGACCCTTGGCGGTTGGCAAAGTTAAGGCTCTGAGGATAGACATAAAGAAGGTTCCTGCAAGAGACAAAGGCATCAAGTGAGTATCTTTGTGTGAGAATGAGAAGGTTCATTCCTTATTTAAACCTCTATGGAAACACTCAGAGCGTCCCAGTGAAGGGTTTGACATTCTCCTCTTCAAGGAGGAGACCACCCTCCTTGGGTGTCTCCCAAGTGCACACCCATCCAAGCAATTTGATAAGGAGTCCTTATTTCAGACATCAAAAGTCATATTTTGTTTAACCACCACCATATTTTGAAAGAGTTTCTGTTTTCAAGGGTACTTGAAAAATACATCTAAAAATTTACCAGTGATTCTACAATCTAGGAAGCTCAAGTGGAAAGAAAACATGAACAGAAGAGCACCAAGAAGTGTTTATTTGTTCAATATAAAGTGGCTGGTTCCTGTTAAACACCTTCCTTGAGGTGACTGTCATTTTTTTTTCCCCTTCACAACCCCATTTTCACATTTTTGATGGCCTCTTCCAGCTCCATTTCTCCCAGTCTATGATTACTTTAAACACAACAGGGATGAGATGGAATATTCTGCAATATTTTCTACCCTCTTAGACCTGCTGAAATGCAAGTTGGATTCACACATTGTCAGAAAAACTGCCCCCTACAAGCCACCACCTGCTCTAAGAGCAAGTAATAAATATATTATGAGCAAGTAATTAATACCTTTAGAAAGTCCCTTTTGAAGAGAAAAAGACAAGAGCCTCTGAACATCCCACTCAACAGATTCAATTATTCAAAGGAAATATTATTTTAGATATTAATACAACATATTAAATTATACATATAAATTATGCATTTTATATATGTTTATATTGTTATCATATGAATTATTATAGGTCTTCCAAAAGTCAGCCTGGAAATCCCTTACCCATGTCCCACACAGCCCTGCCCACCAGACCAGCACCACTGCTCCTTGGACACCCTGGTCCCTACATCTCCAACAACTTGTAGGGCAAGAGGAAAAAGAGGTTCCCTTCTCCTCTGTCCCCCTTGGGGACCTATTCAGTGAATGTGCACACAATTTTTAAGTGGTTTCCAGCTGTTCCTTGTCCCAGAGAGACAACAGATGGGCACAGAAAACAGCAGGACAACATTTGAGGTGTAATAAAGCAGCCACTGCGGAGTGCTGGCAACAGGAGATGGAAAACAAAATGACTCTTGTTCTGGTTGTCAGGAGGGCAGTAAATTCAGCTGCTCACTGAAGCCTTTTAGATGCCAGGGGTACCCAAAACACCTGCCCTGGGCTAGCAGCAGTCACTCTTCTGGAGGAACATCTGGGCTGCCCTAGACTGTCTGAAATTACAGGAGATACCAACATTGCAGCACGTGAATCCCATCAAGGACTTGGTGCTGGTGCCAACTCCATTTTCTCCTTGATGGACACTCCCATCTATACAGATGGAGGCTACTGCTGGTCCTGAGGAGTTCTCTAAGAGCCTCTGAAGATGAAGGTACCTCCTCCAGGTACAGCTCCAGCTGCACTGGGCAGCATTATGAAGCCAGGCTCTTTTCCACCCCTCCAGGCAGAGGAATATTCTCAGTTGGCATGTGGGAATTTCTTCCCTTTCAAGCCCTTCATGGTGAATTAAGTTTTTGAATCCCATCCCCATTGGTCTCTTTGCCTAATCAACACTCTCTGACTACTTCAGAGGGGGCCTGGGCCCTTTTTTGTGGCTCTCCTAAATTACTTTGTTCTGCCATGAATACATTTGCTCCTTGATGTTCTTTTTGAAGATGAAAATGGATATGAAAATTTACTCTGGAATGTACATTGCTCATAAAACTTTTATTAAGTAGCATTAGTGCTTAAGAGAAGGGTTTAATGTATTTGTGAAGCCAGGTTACAGGATCCCTATATTAAAGGCAGCCTCATGACTGATTTATGCAGACTAGAAGAGTCTAAACCAAGCTTGCAGTTCTTCTACCACCTCTCCTGCTAGGGCTTGGAGACACTTCACCAATTTGATGCCACTGTAGACAGAGGGTGCTGGAGAGCCATGAGCAACATTATGTGTCAGGCCACCATAAGCCATGGAAAGAGACTGATGGCTCAAAAACTGGTATGAACATTAAAAACCTCCTGGAGGAACCAAGAGTGTCTCTAGGGGGCTGTCTTCTTAAGTTCTCCTCTGCTACCCTCTTTCTTTTGATTCATTACATCTCAAGTTCTCATCTTATTATTTATGGAGTGATAGGACATGGGGTAACAGTTTGAAAGAGGGTAGATCAGATAGTTTGAAAGAGGGTAGATCAGATAGTTTGAAAGAGGGTAGATCAGATATAAGAAAGAAATTCTTCACAGTGAGGGTGGTGGGACACTGAATAGGTTGTCCAGAGAGCTTCTGGATGCCCCATCCCTGGAGGTGTTCAAGGCCAGGTTGGATGGGGCTTGAAGCAACCTGGTCTAGTGGGAGGTGTCCCTGCCATGGCAGGGGGGTTGGAACTAGATGATCTTTAAGGTCCCTTCCAACCCAACCCATTGTATGAAATACCAGGACTCAGTAGACTTTGTAGGACACCAGAGGTGTAACCACCATCCTCTGTGAAAAAAAAGAAACCAGATTTCTGTGCAAAGTGATGGTAGACCTGCCTCCCTGCATGGGTGAGATGGAAGGCATCAAAGTTGCTGGGCATCAAAGCAGCTGGGCTTTGGAAGGCAAAATAAGTCTTCAGCAATCAAGAGAAGACAGCTCTAGGCCTGGGTTATACCCAAGCAGTGGGAAGCAACAGGAGAGAGCAACTTTCTAGTGGGCCAAACATCATGTGGAGAACATATCACAGTGTTCAACTCCCTATAAAAGAGATAAAGGGAGGAGGAAGGGACTGACCATGAAAATAACACCACAATGCCAACAATCACACCAGGTATCCACTGACTAGCCAGAAGGACCACTAGTCCTCAAGCTTCCAGGCAGCAGCTACTTCTTGATGAGACCATTTGCAGATTTCTCTCAATAAAAGATTCAGCCAGAAGCTTTAAACTCCAGGACCTGTGTCTAGAGCTTTATTGCAATGCTGGGTAAAATGTATGCAAAGCTTATATTGTTATCTCAAACAGAGCTCCAAAAGTACTTTTACTTCCATAAAATGAATGGCTGAGTGCAAAGGCTCCTCAAGCCATGGAAATAATGGCACTGGGGCCTCCTCTAAATATTTATATAATGGGATTGCAGCCACTCTGCAAAACCCTTCATAAAGGTATTAAAACATGAAGAGCTGATCCTAACTCTTGGAGGGGATGTCTAACTCTGAGGAAAATTTCTCTTTTCAGTAAAACCCAGAGACCTTTCCCTTTGTTTTATTCCTGCCATAAAAATCATTTAAAGCCCATTTAATCAGGGTCAGCCAGGTGCACGGGAGAGCTTCAGGATCATGTTTGTCACATACATCTTTTCTTGGCTGCTCTCTCAGAGGCAGGATTCCCCCTCAGGGTTTCTACAGCACCTGATTCTTATGGTTTAACCACCCCAGAAGGTTTTCCCCTCTCTGCTTTCCTGAGTCCTGCTGGAACATCTAAGGGTGGTATTTTGTAGTGAGCTTGTCAATGCCTGACTTCATTAGCACTGGCTTAAATATGGAGATGTGCTTGGCAGCTACTGGTTCTTTTCACAGAAACATTTAGGTTGGAAAAGTCCTCTAGGATCATCAACATCTTTGTCCAACCTCTCCCTGACCCCCAGACCATGTCTCCAAGCACCACATCTACTTGTTTGTTGAACCCCTCCAGGGATGGTGACTCCAGCACCTCCCTGGGCAGCCTGGGCCAGTCCCTGACCACTCTGTCAGTAAAGAACTTCTTCCCAATGTCCAATCTAAACCTCCTCTGCTCTGCATGGCATAGGGGTTTATTCCAGAGCTCTACCTTTGACAAAGTGAATTGCTTTCACAAGGGATGTCCACAACGTTCTTCTAATATTGATCCTTCACATCATATGTGCATATGTAGATGAACAACAAAAAGTCCAGGAGAAGAACTACTAAACATAAAAGAAGCTAGCAGAAAACTGAAAACCCTCAAAGTACAGACTATATTAGGGAATCATAGAATGGTTTGGGTTGGAAGGGATCTCAAAAATCACCCAGTTCCAACCCCCCTGCCATGGCAGGGACACCTCCCACTAGACCAGGTTGCTCCAAGCCCCATCCAACCTGCCCTTGAACACCTCCAGGGATGGAGCATCCACAGCTTCCCTGGGCAACCTGGGCCAGGGTCTCACCACCCTCAGAGTGAAGAACTTCTTCCTAATATCTAATCTAAATCTCCCCTCTTCCAGTTTGAAGCCATCACCCCTCATCCTATCACTCCAAGCCCTTGTCAAAAGCCTCTCCCCAGCTCTTTTGTATGCCCTGGAAGGCTGAAGAAGACCTACAAAAGAACAAAGGGACTTTTTTTTTTAATACATGGATTGATTTTGATTTCTTGGATTGCTCTGTGTGATTCCAGAATGAAAAATACCTTTCATTCCTACTGTGATACTACTCAAAAAACATCCATGCTTCCATACAGAGGCCCACTGCAGGACAGGAGATTTATTTCAGAGTTCTTGCAGACTTGTTTCATGTAGTGTGAATGACAGAATCATAGAATCTTGAATGGTAAGGTGAGAAATGTAAGCAAGGTTCTTATTTATCTCACCCACCCCTGGAAAACAGCTCTTAAAAAATAAGTTTTCTATGGTTTAAATTACTGCACAAACCTTAACATAGGAGAATCACACCCAGGCAAGCTCTGCACCCAATTCCCTCTTTCTCACTTCATCTGAACTAGGTGACAAGTAAATCCACTGCAGCACCATGAGTCACATCAGACAATGCTACAAGATGAGAACCAAGTCCTGTGAATCACTTGGGATTATTCTGCCCTTCCAGAGCTTAGCAAGGAGCTGCACAACCTGAAATGCAGCGTCCAGGGCTCTTAAGCAGAGTAAAGCCTTTTATACTCCAGAGGCAATAAAAGGAATCATACAACACAAACAAGAAGCTCTTATCAAGACTATGACCCCAAATTAATCTATTAAAAAGCGTGGTGTGAAAAACCCCATGCCATCAATCACATTTTATCCCAGAAGGTCTGACAGGTGGGTAAGTTCAGAGCCAGTTTAATCAGCAATGTGCCCATCTCTCACTTTTATCTGCCCAGGTACCAACCTACATTCAAGAGGGGTTACATTCGTGCAAACACACACAGTTTAATGATCAACTCCTTGGGCTGCCTCTTCTCAAATGAAGAGGGGTATAAATAGATCAAATTCTTCAACCCAGAGCAGTCACACAGCAAAAACCACCCGTAGGAATTCTCTGCATCCTGAACAACCAAAGAGTATCAGGAGCAGTAAACATGAGAATTATTCTAGTGTTTTTATTCCTTGCCCCCCTTGCTCTTTCAGCCAGAGCTGAGAAGGATTATTCCTTTGATTCTGCTGCATCTCCTGAGACAAAATCAAGATTTGCCATGTTAGATGATGTCCGGATCTTGGCCAACGGACTCCTCCAGCTTGGGCATGGTCTTAAAGACTTTGTCCATAAGACAAAGGGGCAGATGAATGACATCTTTCAAAAGCTTTACATTTTTGATAGGTCCTTCTATGAGCTCTCACTGCAAACCAGTGAAATCAAAGAGGAAGAAGAACAGCTCAGACAAACCACGGCCAGACTGCAAATCAACAACGAAGAGATAAAGAACCTCTCACAGGAGATGAATTCCAAGATTGAAGACCTCATACAGAACAAAATCCAGCTGCAAGAGCAAGTGTGGGGACTGGAAGACAAAGTCACTAAACTGGCCATCACCCAGCCTTCAACACAAGAGACCAAAGACATTTCTTCACTCAAAGTAAGTAGACTTGTGACACACAAAGCCAAAGTAATGTTATTATCAGTAATTAAGCAAGAGAAGCTCATGTTTTCCCTCCCTCTTCCCTGTAGTACCAGTGTGTATTTTGAGAAATACATCACTGAGATAATCTTAAAAGAGTCAATTCCTTAATCTGACATTTAGCAGTAAAATTCCCCAGTGAAATCTGTGCAAAAAATGAAATTAAGAGCCTCCTTTTCAGTATTTTATTGCAAATCAGTTTGAAGAAATTCTGTAATAATAATATTGATAAAAATAACAATTAGGAAAATGCTGTGATTACCAAGCCCATGGCTTTGTACATCATCATAGAATCACTGAATGGGTTGGAAGGGATCTCAAAGCTCATCTAGTTCCAACCTCCCTGGCACAGGCAGGGACACCTCCCACTAGACCAGGTTGCTCAAGATCCCATCCAACCTGAACACTTGAACATCTCATTAGAAATCAATGCACTAGGAACTGCCTGCTCAGTATAGAATCAGGAAGTTTGAACCTTTCAAGAGGACCATCTATAGTACCTAGATGAGCTTCAGGACCAAAGAACCTTGCAAGTGTTAATAGGCTTAATGTCAATATATGCAAGTATTTGGGTGGGTGGAAGGTTCCCTATGGAAAAAGGGAAATATTAACTATATTTTGCATAAAAAGACCAAGCAACTTGTGTGAGAAAGCACTGGATGTTTGTGTCAAAGCAGAAAGGTGAGTCCAGGTCTCCCAAATCCCAAGGTAACACCCTAAATACTGGGAAATATTCCCTTTTTTGATCAGTGGCATATGTCTAGTTTGAATCAAGGGTCAACTTCACAGAACTTAATTGTTCTGGAGGTGAAAATGAAAGGAAAATAGCAACAGCAAAAAAAGCTCTACAAAGCTGTCAATAGCTTTTCCCCCAAAAAATGGGTGTTCACATCAGAAGCAAAGAAATTGGGTTATTCAGAAGTGAAACAGGTCACCCATTAGACATCAAAAGGCAACATTAAATGGTTTGTGCATCTCAAAACTGGCCCCATGACAAGACTCATGGAGGCAGTGCAACAGTGAAGGTCTTCTGCTGCTTCTAACCACAGCCCTCCTCCCTCCCTTCCTGTCCTCAGGCTTTTGTGGAGCAGCAGGACAACCACATCAAGCAACTTCTCAAAATCGTGGAGGACCAGCACGTGCAACTGGACAAACAGCACAACCAAATACTGGAGCTGGAGGACAAGGTACAGGAAAACCATCCCTACTTCTCTGTGCAGAACTTGGCATCTCTGGTAACACTGAAGGAGTCAATGGCACAACCCCCACACAAAGAGGATGGGGTCAGACTCTTGGCAGGGGTGCCCAGGGACAGGCCAAGGGACAGCGGGCACCAAGTGGAACCCAGGAGGTTCCATGGGAGCAGGAGGAGCAAGTTGTTTGGGGTGAGGGTGTTGGAGCCTGGCCCAGGCTGCCCACAGAGGTTGTGGAGTCTCCTTGTCTGCAGAGATTCCAAACCCACCTGAACATGATCCTGGGCCCCCTGCTCTGGGGGAGCTGCTGGAGCAGGGGGGTTGGATCAGATCATCTCCAGAGGTCCCTTCCAACTCCACCATTCTGTGATCCACACAATATGCAAGAACACAGCTTTAAAATACTCTCAACATCAAGCTGCTGTATTTTGACTGCTAATTCTTTTTTTTCCTTATTATCTATCATATTATTATTCTTCCATTGGTCTTCTAAATACCATTACTTCCCACCTCTTCCTTCTCCAACGTTCACTCCAATAGGGACCCACGTTCTGCAGCTCAACACATGTCCCCATAACACTGGGTGTAAGTGACATGCCCATATTTAATTTATTCCTAAGAGAAGGCTACAAAAGGAAAATGAATTTCAGCCTCAGGAAGTGTGAGCTCTGTGCTCTTTAGATGTTGGTGTTATTTGCCTAAGTGATGTCACCTGAGGAAACAAGTGAAATCTGTTTGCCCATTGAGGTGCACCTCATGAGAATGGGTCATCTACTTTCCTCATGAATCCCACCTTGTTTGAGCAGCAACAACCATGCACCAGGGTGGTTTGCTGAAGTCCTTTTTATGTGGTAAATTGGGATTATATTCACAAGAAAAATTATTCTCTGCCTGACCTTGTTCAGCTTGATACACAAACCTCATCATTTCAGAGCCCTGGGAAATTAACAGTTTGTTAATTATATTTCTTTCAGCTCAACCACATAGAGCTCCAGGAACTTGTGGAGAACTCCTTCATGGAGGAACACAGTGAAGCAGAGGCCACCTCCTTCCCTCTGCTCAACATCACAGCTAGGACATACACATCTGATGGTGAGACCTCATCTCTTAGAATTATTTAGGTGGGAAAAGACCTCTAGGATCATCAAAAGTCCAACCTTCACCCCAACATCTCCCTGACCCCTAGACCATGTCCCAGAATGCCACATCTACTTGTTTTTTGAGCATCTCCAGGGATGGTGACTCCACCACCTCCCTGAGCAGCCTGTTCAGTGCCTGACCACTGAGATATGATTACACAATATGTGTATTAATAGAATTATCTGAAAATTCTGTGTTGGATTTAAACAAAGACTAAAAGCAAAAGACTCCTCAGTTATATATAGCACGATGGGAAGGAGCTAGATCTCCTGCTTTGGAAAAAATGTCATCATCTGCTCAGCCCTCTGGGTGTGCTTGTGTCTGGGGTGACATAATAGGAATCAAGTCCAAAAATGCAGTAATCCTGTCCTCAATCTTCACCCTCCAGTCACCTCTTGTAAACATGTGCTGAGACCTTCCTTTTACTGGCACCTCTGGTGTTGCTGATGCCTGTCTTGGAGAATGGGAACAGAAAACTGATTTATTTCACACTGGCTAAGATTTGGAGAGCTTCTTTTAGAAGATTTGGAAGAGCTTTCTTTAAAGTTGAAAGGCAATGGAATCACATTTATGGGGAACTTTACACGGGGCAGGAAAGTTCATTTGTCAGAGCCTAGTCTTAAGCTTTAGGAACTTTCCAAAATCACCTAAATTGAAACCTTGCCTAACTTGAAATATTTAAGTGGTTCAACTACCTGCAACCTGGCAGCTCTACTGCCAAGCCCAAAGAAATTTGCCCATTTCATGAATTTACTGTAAAAAAAATGACCACAAAGACTGTTCTAGTGTTTGGTTTGGCTCCATCCATATAGAAATTCAAGTTATAGGGCTGGATTAGAACTTAGCAGGTCCAAACCAGGACTGTTAGTGTCTGCTCTTTGCTCTCCTAGGTGTCACTCCTGACTGCACTGCTCTGTACAACAGTGGCAAGAGGTCCAGTGGTGTTTACACTATTAAGCCCAATGGCTCAGAAGCTTTTGATGTCTACTGTGACATGAAATTGGGTAAGAGCTCTGCTAGCAACAGCCTGATTTTTATATAGGTAGTTTCTTATAAGCCAAAAATCTGTCTCATCCCAAAATACACTATTTATGTATCTATTTGACCTCTCTTACTGGCCTGTCTGTGCTCTGAACTCTGCTTTCCCATATCTCTGCTTTCATTCTTTACTCACCTCTTGTTTATACCAAGGTAAGGACTTTGAATCATGTGACAAAAATTAAGTATATTAAAAACCCCAAGTCTCTTTAACTACAGATAATGAAAATAACCATTATAAATGCCATTATATTGCAACCATGAACAGCTTTTCCAAAGAAAAGCACGAAATAAATAGGAAATACCTTGGCAAAATTTTGTTTCATTGCCAAGGGTTATTGCTTGAGACTTAGACCAAACCAACCCAAAGAGGTGAGTCCTGGAGACAGGATTCCTGTGTCATGCATGAGTCAGTAGCTTTGTATCATATAGGTCCAGAACTGTCATAGGAGCATTAAGGCTGGAAAAGACCTCTAAGATCAAGTCCAACCATCAACCCAACACTATCATGACCACCAGAACATGAAACCCTGTGGTTTTCACCCCCCATCCTGCAGTGCTGCTCTGTGTGTGTCCTGCCCAGCTTCCCTGCATGGTCCCTGTGCCACAGCCACTTGGAGAGCCTGGGAACAGGCTGAGGTAAAGGTGGCCAGGGCCATGTCATTTGTTTGGATGTGTAAATACAACAGTCCTGGCTTTGCCCTGGGCAAAAAGCTCCTTTGCTTACATTTGTTGAAACTGGTGAATTGAGGGTGTCACGACCTGGTCAGGAGAAAAGCCCCATTGCAGCCCTACCATGGGCCTCCAACACTTCATACCTTCTGTGGAGATCTGTTCCCAGCAGCCAAGCCCTATCAGTAGAGGAAGTCTGACAGTCTGATTAAATGTCTGCAACTTTCCATATCTCTTTTTTTATCATTTTCTCTCTGTTTGTGTTTCTCAGCCCTCACAAACAAATGAAACCCAGTTAAGGCAGCTTACCAGAGTAAGTCCAGGGAGCTGAGTCACCCCAAGGGACCTCAAACAGCCCCATGTCCTGCTCAGCTGTGCTCTCTTGAATTTCTTTCATGAATGTTTAGGTTAACCCATTCTACCTCAAAACTTGAGTTCCCAAGAGCATATTCATGGAGAGCTAACAAGGCCATGGCCAACATGAGTTGGGCACCTGCTCTCCACACAGCTGAGAGGTTCTACACCTCAGTACATGTGCAAATGAAGAGCAAGTGGGGCTCATATGGAGCCACCTTCAATGCAAACCCATTTTCTCCTGCACTGTGGTGGAGAGCTAGCTGGCCAAGGGCAGCAGCTGATGGCCTCAGTGACTTTCCATCTTCTCTCTAGTGCCAGGCTTGTGACTTTCTTCCCCTTTGCATCCACAGGCAGCTCCTGGACTGTAATCCAGAACAGAGTGGATGGATCTCTAGATTTCAACCAAACCTGGGATGCCTACATGAATGGCTTTGGTGACCTCAATGGTAAAAATGCCCTTTTTTCAGGTCTTTTCTTTGTATTAGTTGATTTCTGAAGGTGAATCTTCTTCCTCAAAGGTGTTCACATGAGAGCAGACAAAACCTGCCATCCAAGCTGAACACCTCATTAATAGAACACCAGAAGGTGCTTACTGGGAAACATCACTCAGTAAAATACCTTCAAATACATGTTTAGAAACTTTTGCTGAATCAAGGCCAAAATGCTTTAAATGCTACTTTAGTTATCAAGCATTTACTATTTATAAAAGCACCTCCCAAAGCCTTTAAACTAGACAGAAGCACAAAACCTCAAGAAGTTGCTGTCACTGCTCTCTCTCCAACTTTCTGCAATCCTGTTTCCCTCAAAACCACCACACCAACCTTTCCACCCTCAAGAGAGCCCAAGGCTCCCCTACACAAACATCTCCAGCTCCTCCCTGCAGGGGCCAATCCCCTCCAAGGCTGGATAGGGTGAGGCAACACCCACGTTCCCCTGTTAATCATCAACTCCAAAGAATCTATAGCACCAAGTGCTGCCCAACAGCCTCCTCATTCAGGATATTTTCCCTATTTCTCTCATGCAATGAGATGAGTTTACTTTTGTTTAGAAAATGTTGACTTTCTAGGCATAGCACAGATCAAACCCCCACCAATGTGGGCAGCAATATTGACTTACTTGGACCTCTTCCACCACAAAGAGCTGCTGCATCTCAGCCTTTCCCACATTTAGGGGCAGTAGCTCACCACTGAGGTAGATTTTTACCTGTGTGGTTTGTCTGATCATACTGAAAGCTGCAGTTGCTCCTTGAATTGGTCTCCAATTCCCATATCCTGCATCTTTTCAGCATCAGAAAGATTCTGCTGCATATTCTAAGGTGCTTACCTGTAAATTGTGAGAGTATTTTACCCAACCAGCTTGTCTTCTATTGCTTTAAATGCCACCTGCATGTATGGCACTTAGTTCAGCTACACTATTCCCACCTGTGGCAACTGTGCACTGATAATAAGCTACTTAATTAATATAATTTATGAAACTGAACCAATTATCAAGAATTCGAGCAAAAGGAAAATTAGAGAAGTTCAATTCACTTTGTACAGAAGGGTAGTGAAAGCTCAGGTTAGTTCTGCAGCTCCTTCCTCAAAAAATACAATTGCAATTAGGTTTTTATGTATGTCATTTGCTGCATTTGTCACACACTTCCAATTACACATGGTTTAAATGTCTTGAGCTCCCTCTCAGAGTTTCACAAGAGGTGGGAAAGTTAAAGAGAGAAGCTCCAGCTCATTTATATCTCTTGCTTTTATTGATCATCAGTGTGCAATTAAGAAGAGGTAAACAAAAAGAATGTAGCAGGAGACCTCTGAAAAGATCAACAGTCCCCAAGACTCATATTATTGATTTAATTAAAGCAATGAATAAATCCTTTTAAATGCTATATTTTCACACCTACTACCCGCAGGTTATCTCTAAAAACAAATTCAGCAGCACTCTGAGCTATATGGGGAAAGTTTATCACATAACCCCTTCCCTATTAACTCTCTGCCTGGTGACTTCTGGCCCCTCATCCTCACCTCAACACCTCTGGATTCTGCCATGGTGCTTTTTGAACATGTGTTTTCATTTAATTTTAAAGGTGAATGAGCTCTCTGAGGTATGGGCTAGAGGTCTGAAGAACAAGCTAAGTGCCTTCATGCCTAGTTCTGGGTTAAATCACAGAATGTTAGGGATGGGAAGGGACCTCCAAAGATCATCTAGTCCAATCCCCACTGGAGCAGGATCACCCAGAGCAGGTCACACAGGAACACGTCCAGGGGGGCTTTAAACACCTCCAGAGAAGGAGACTCCACAACCTCCCTGGGCAGCCTGGGCCAGGCTCTGTCACCCTCACCATGAAGAAGTTTCTTCTCATATTGATGTGGAACCTCCTCTGTTCCAGCTCACACCCATTGCCCCTTGTCCTATCACTGGATGTCCCTGAGCAGAGCCTTGCTCCATCCTCCTGACACTCTCCCTTAATGTATTTATAACCATTAATGAGGTCACCCCTCACTCTCCTCTTCTCCAAGGTGAAGAGCCCCAGCTCCCTCAGCCTTTCCTCAGCAGGGAGATGTTCCACTCCCTTCAGCATCTCTGTGGCTCTGCTCTGGACTCTCTCCAGGAGTTGTTAACAGCATCTCTTTCCTACCACCTTGCAGAGGAATTCTGGCTAGGCCTGAACAAGACCTACTCCATCACAAAGCAAGGGGACTACATCTTAAGGCTCGAGCTGCAGGACTGGAGGGACTCCAAACGTCACATCCACTACACCTTCAGCTTGGGGGGACCCCAGACAGGCTACACCCTGCAGCTTTCCAGGGTCTCTGGGAGCATCCCCAATGCCCTGCCAGAGCAGACAGAGCTGAGGTTCTCAACTGCAGACCACGATGGGGACATCATCAATGACTTCAACTGCCCAGAAAACTACCTAGGTACCAGTATCCTTTGTTCCATGAAGGATGGGAGGAAGGTTTAGTGGGTAGTTGCTGATATTAGCCTGTGTTTTCCTCTCTCTCTTTCCTCCTTCTTCAAACAACCCTGCCAACCACACCAATTTTGTGCTGCTAATTCTCTGCTTCCTCCAGCCCACACCAACATTTCCTCAGCATACCTTCATTTTCTAGTCTTCACTCCCACACTCAGGACAAACCTCTATGTTCCTCTTCATCTTTTAGTCTTCATTTGTTCATCTTTTAGCCTTCATCTGTTACAGGAGCTTTCTTCAAACTGATCAGCTCCTTGCTTCTTCTGTTGCTGCTCCTTGTTGCTTCTTCTCTCTTCTGTTGCTGCTCCTTGTTGCTTCTTCTCTCTTCTGTTGCTTCTCTCCAACTGCTTCAACTCCTACTTCTTCTCAGACTGATTCAGTTCCTGGTTAATAAGCTCCAGCCTCACCCATCACCTCAACCATGATCACCTGGGGGCAGTTGGGGCCTCACACAGGTGGGTCAGATTCTGTCTCTGGGGCCTGAAACCACCTGGGGAACAAAACCTGTTGCTGGGTTGGGACTCATCCATAGGTTAACTCCAACTCAGGGCCCACAGCCCAGGCCCCAGCACTTCAGCCTGGCTTTAGATACAACACAGAGAGGGTTCAGCATCTTCCTGCTTGCAGAGAAGAGTAGAAGATGTTTTTTGTTGATAGACCTACATGAGGCATCCCCTTTCTGTTCTATAGAGAGGTAAAACTAAAGCACAGGGAGGAGGTACAAAGAACCAACATCAGAAACAGCACTAGCAGCAAAAGGCTGAAATAACCCCCCAAGATGAGATTCTGAGCTATGAATCACAGAACTGCTATGGCTGGAAAGGACCTATGAGATCATTGAGTCCACTATAGACCTATAAGATCATCAAGACCAACCATTATCTATGAAGTAAAGGGTGACCTGGTCTGGTGTGGCAGCCCCAGGTCAGATTGTTTAATCCCTCCTTGCCAAAGAGAAGACAAACTGACTTTTAACTCCATGGACAGTCAGGAGTGATGATGAGTTTCCATCCCAAGGAGGTTTTAGCTGTTTGTAAAGCATACACACTACAATCCCTCCCAAAAGAGCACCAGAGATGGAAGGCTGAAGATGCTTCTCCTTCATTTGGTTAAAGGATTCCCAATTCTTTGATGCTTTGCCAGCTTATAGCAAAAAGCAAGCAATTGAAAAAGCTATTAATGATTAAACCACAGGATACAGAACTGCCCTCCAGGCACCTACTTCAAGCAACAAACATTTGGTACAGCATTCTAGGCTTGGAAATTGGTCATGTCTGAAACAAGAGAGCTCTAATGACCACAAAGCAGGTGGCCAACGACTTCCAAAGAGCTCAACTTTCATTTTTAGCAGAGTCACCCCTTTGCAAGCAGAATTGTGCTGATAATTGAAGCTCACAGTTAAGGATATCAGCCAATCAAACAGAGAATTTGTTCACTAAAGGCTCTTCAGCCTCCTGGAGATGGTGAGGTTGAACTATTTGTACCTGAGAAAAATATCAGCACATCAGGAAGTCAGTTGTGGAGGGTCATGGGAGTGTGGAGCTAACTTTGGAAGCATCCCAACTCAGTGGCAGCAGCTGTGTGTGCAGCTTTCTATGCTCTGCTACCTTTATGTGAAGCAGACCATAATGGGGAGGACATTTTTGTCCTGGCCCTCAACTTGCAAGTCTAAGTGGGTGTAATGTACAAGCACCATTTCATTTGGGTGTGCTGGGTAACTGTCACTTCTGGAGAAGATTTATGTTGCAGAGCAGTTAATTTGGAAACTGAGCCCAATGTTAGGGTATAACTGGCAGTAACTGGTAGTATATTTTTCCTTAGGAGGCTGGTGGCACAGTGAATGTGAGGAAACCAACCTTAATGGGATGTATGTCACACCAAGGTCAAGAGGAAGACTAGACAGAGGAAAAGGCTTATACTGGAAACCTAAGAAAGGCAGATACTACTTGCTCAAGTCAACCAAGATAATGATACACCCAACAGACTTGAAAAGTTTTCTCTGAATGCTCAACCTGATGCATTTTAACTCAGGACATCAAAGAAGTTCATGGTATGTTTAACAGCATGTCTAAATCCATACATTGTATGGTGTCTTCTCCAATACATAAACCTGATGTGTTTGGGATGGTCTTACAGTATGTTTGGTGAGTATTCCCACTGCCTCTGTGCTGTAATTTCATGGAGCTTTTGCCTCCCCAGGATGAAAGTAACACCCAGGAATCAGCTGCCTACTCATATATTAGACAATATTCCTTGGGGGAATGGGTTTTCAGGCTGCTGCATTCAGTCCTGGGTTGTGTAGTAGGGACAACACAAAGTGTTTCAGTAAGTGAAGGGTTGGCAAAATACTGTGAAAGACATTTAGATGTTAATCTATAGGGAAAAAAAGAAATTTTGTTTTGTAAAGTACATTTGTAAAGCACGTTTGGCTCATGTTATTGTTGTGGGATGTTTCTATGAGCACACTGAAGATGGGTAATGCCCCATTTTAGGGTTCTGTGTGTTTCCAGGGAAGTTTCCAGCAGGCCAGTCCCCTCTGAAGCACTGTCCTTGGGCAGCTATTGGTGTGTACACACACATCAAGCAAGCCAGAGCTCAGGCCTCATCTTCTAAATACTGTACTTTGAAGAACAACTTCAGAACTACTTTCTTACTGAAAGTTAAGAGCTTCAAAGCTTACTGAGATGAGTAAAAGAGCTTTTCTTCTTGTTTGAAATGGAATCAGAGCCATCCCTTTGTGACCTTTTAGTACATCTAAGAAATTAAAGCAAAGCACACACCAAACCTTTCAAATAGAGAGGGGCAACTCCAACAGAGGCAATGGTGTCAACCAACAAACCCTGGAGGCACAACCTACCTGACAGTGTTGGTCTGAAGGACCATGGACATGCTTGTGGGAGTGTTGACTGCCAAAGACCCCAATTCTGCAGTCACATTGAGTCATATTGACTCTCTTATCTTACCTGACCCTTGTACAGTAAGGATTTTTTATCTCAACATTTGCAACCAGACAGAAAATGCTTTTAAATTGTGATTTCTCAGAGTGAACAGAATGTGCTAATTACAGGAAAACTGCCAAAATACTTTGACTTGTCATGGATTTAATACAAAGAAGAGATGACAGAGTGCTGATTATTTCTACTGGTGTATTGTAGTGTTTAATTACCTGTCCAACCTCTAAAAATAAATAGATAAATAAATAGAACTTGAAAATACATGAGAGAGAAACTTGACTAAACTCTTTTCTGGTTTATAAAAACCTGGTGTGTTTTTATCTAACTTTTACAAGAGGCATCAGATTTGGTGAGTAAGTTGGTGAAATTACTCAGCTTAAGAAAACAATTCTACTCAGACATATAATGTCTTCAAAGACACCATGAAAAAGCTTTAAATGAGTAGTTGTACATAATGAAAAGAAATTTTCTCCCTGCCTGGGCTTAGTTATAGAAAGGTCATTGTTGTCCAAGATACTTTAGAAAGATTTCTTATTGTCCAGATCTTCAAAAGACTTTTTTCAAGAATTCTAAACAGAGAAATTGTTTTTAAATCCAACTGGAAACATGAATGAAGGGATTACACTCTCTCTTCATTTTTATCACCCACTTGAAAAAAAGAAGTAAGTCACTGGAAGTGTCAGAAAGTAATAAAAATAGTAAGAGAATGATGAATTTAGAAAGCAGATTAAAAAAAAACCCACTACATAAAACTGAAAAGAATTTAACTAAATTTCTCAGTGAACTTTGGGAAATGGAGAAACCTCTCTCACTATTGTTCACAGCCAAGTTTTATGTAAATACATTTGGCCTTTCCCAACTGTGTATTTTCTGCTGTGTCAACCTGGACCCTTTTTTGCAGACCTACTGATAGAGCAAGTTTTGCAATGAACCAGGTGATAAGGTAGGAATTTCTAGACCTGCCAGTCTCAGGCCCTGAAATGTGAAGCATATTTCAAAATTCTAACCTGTATGTGGTATTTGGGACGTAGACATCCCTGGCAGGAAACTCCAGGATTTCTCTGGTGGGTCTAACTCTGCTGTCTGGGTAAAGTTTGACTTGCAGCAACTCTGGAGTTAGGCAGTAATGGGGATTCTCTGGAGCTGGAGATATGTCTATCTTTAATTGAGCTGTAAGAAGAAAATATAGAAGTTAATTTAAACCAAAAAGCATATTCATGCTTTGTTTCTTCAGTTGTTATCCTGTATATTAATTTCAGCAATAAGCAAATGATAAATTACAGCTAATGTGGAGTTGTTAAAAACAAAAAACAGTGAATCAAAGTGGTATCTAGGGCAAGTGGGGTAGCAGAAAATCAGAACCAACAGGAAAGATGTATCTTAATAAGTCCCAAATGCTGTTCTGGGAAATACAGTCTAGATAATGATACTGTGAGACCCAACTATTGTCAAAAATAATACTCAAAGACCCACTGGAAACCTGGTCTATCAAACTTTGCTCAGCATGAGGTCTTGGGAGAAGCAGAATAAAAAGAAAAAGAAAAGCAAGGACAGACTGAAGAAACTCTACAGCCAATTTTAAAACCACAACCTTTGAGGAAAGGTTGGAAAAAAACCTGAGCTGGGTTATGCTGCAAAAGGCAGGTGAATAAGAGTGAACTAATAACAGCATTCAAGTACTTGAAAGGTTGTGATAACTGCCCCCAGGGCATGACAGACCATAATCAGATTAATTGGCAGCAAGGTAATTTTGCAATCCCCAAGCTCACTCCAAGGCCAGCTGAGCTGAGCTGAGGAAGCAGCAGGATTGCTGTCACTGGGGATTTTTAAGTAAATATTGTCAGAAATAGCACAGGTCAGGGACCAGGGATGTTTCACGGCTGGTGTGTCAGGGGTTTTATTTCCCTTTCTCAAACAGAGGTGAATTTGTTCCTCTTAACCAAGCCAGGAGAGGGATCTCCTCTCAGCTAGAGAGGGGTGTTCTGCAGAGGGTCCTCAGCCCCTGCTGGGTTTAGGGCTTTGGGGTTTGCATCCCCTTCTCACAGACAATACTCTGAGTGTGCCAGGAGCTGTATATGCACAGGTACCAGTGAGAAACCTGCCAAAGTGTCACCTTCAGTGCAGGGATTGCTGCTGATGACTTCTCAGGGTTTTTCCATGTTTACTTACAAGAATTGGGAAGGATTAACCAGCTTAACACCTGTGAGCCAAAAGGATGTGGTTCAATACCTGTGATGGGCCTCAATCTTCGTAACACTGACGAAGGTCTCCTCATGTCAGCCAGGAACTTGTACAGATCTTCATCGCTCAGGCGATCACCCTCCTGGGGGAGGTTGGGAAGGAGAAGGTTACACAACACTCCAGGGCTGTGAGGGAATGAATAAACCATCCTACAGCACAGTCTCCTTCCTCTCAGCTCCAAATGTACCTTCCCAGAACAAGGTGTTAACATTAACATGCTAAATTACAGCTCATTTCTCCATCCTTTTGCCTTACTTTTTTTTTTTTCCTTTATTAATCATCCTGACAGCTCCAGGAACTTCTCATTGAAAACCTTTTCTCTCCCCATCAATATTATCTTTTTCAAAACTGGAGAGGGCTATTAAAAGATTTCCCCAAAATACCCAATTTTTAGCAAGTATAATAGTTTGAAAAAGTATCTGTCACTCAGGTAGGGATCCTCACTCCCTTTGGTATGAGATTAAAAGAGACTTAATTTCCAGGAGAAGTGTTAAGAAATGGTGGGAAGTGGAAGGAGGCTCTTGCCAGTCACATTCTAGTAGCTCAGAATTTTGTTAATTTGGGAAATATTATGGAAAATGTGACTGTGCCACCTTCTAACTACCCAAAAGCATAAGATATGTGATAATAAAGGTAATAAATCACAATATGAAGAAGAGAAGCAAATGGAAGGAGCAAAATGTTGGGTAGTATTCAATGAATTTACTCAATGGGAGAAAAGGAAAGGAGGATTAAAAATAAAACATACAGAAGAACCAGAAACTTAAAATCTTAACAATGTTTGGTGATTTTTAGAGGAGAAATTAATAAAATGAGCTGTTCTGAAGTTGTCAAGTGAAAGTAATTAAATATATGCTTTTGTAAATTATTATTAGTGACCAGGCCCTGGCCAACCTCCCCTGCAATGGTTCCAGGGATGGGGCAGCCACCACCTCTCTGGGCAACCTGGGACAGGCTCTCACCACCCTCAGCATCCAAAATTTCTTCCTTCTCTCTAGTCTAAATCTCCCTCTTTTAGTTTCAAACCATCTCCCCTTGTCCTGTCCCAACAGGCCCTGCTCAAAAGTCCCTCCCCATCTTTCTGACAGGCCTCTTGAAGTACTAAAAGGCCCCAAGAAGGTCTCCTCAGAACTTTCTCCAGGCTGAACAACCCCAACACTCTCAACCTTTCTCCATAGCAGAGGTGCCTCCAGCCCTCAGATCATTTTTGTGGCCTCCTCTGGGCCCACTCCAATATAATAAACCCACTGTAGCTGTTCAAAAATATCCCATGAGCAGGAATTACACGCATTGAAAGCATCACAAATTAATCATGCAGGTCTAAACTGACTCCACATGACCAAATCACTCTGTCCAAGGAGCAAACCCTTCATGAGGATGTCGGGTAGTGGTAGGACTGGGGGGAATGGCTCAAAACTAGAGGTGGGGAGATTCAGATGAGACATTAGGAAGAAGTTCTTCCCCAGGAGGGTGGAACAGGTTGCCCAGAGAGGTGGTGGAAGCCCCATCCCTGGACATTTGGAAGGCCAGGCTGGATGGGGCTCTGAGTAACCTGATCTAGAGGGAGGTGTCCCTGCCCATGGCAGGGGGGTTGGAACTGGATGATCTTTAAGGTCCCTTCCAACCCTGACAATTCTGTGATTCTATGATCAGATGGCTTCAGACAATACCTGTTTGAAGAAGTTGGTGACTGTCAGAGTGGCTGGTCTAAAGCTGGTCAGATTACAAGCCTCATCCCCACTGGTGGTTCTCTCCAAGGAACGTCTCCCAACAATGCTGGAATTCCTCCTCTCTGACCACGACCCTTTACGTTCTGCAATAAAAACACAAAGGAGGGAAGCATTTAAAAAAAAAAAAAGAAGAAAAACAACAGTCCAAGGGCCTCCTTTAGTTCCGACCAGGAGTTTCTACACAAGGAAGATTGGTGCTACATTTGGAAATTATATAGTGATCGAAGAGGTGGTTATGGCAAGACAATGACACTCCTGAGGCATCAGGAGGCTGTGAAGCACAGCTGACTACTCCTGCTCCTCTCCCAGCAACCTCACCCCAGTGCCTTGCTGCTATTATAAAAGTCTTTATCCTGGGGAGATTTATGTATTTCTCTGGCTCTGAAAGATGATGAAGTTGGCAGTTTTGGGGATGCTGAAGAGCAGTTTCAGATGAGCTATGTGGTTCACAAAGATTAATCCACTCCTTTGGAGAATGTGCATCGGCCTGTAACACTCTCCTTCTGCCTTAGAAGCCTGGTTTTAAATAATATAACAGATGGTTTGCTTGTAAAATCCTTGAAAGAGAAATCCATTTGTTATCATGGACTTCTCTCTGTTATTTCCACCATGACCCAAGCCTACCAGAAGGCCCAGGGCAGGGGGAGGAGAGCGAGAAAAGGAGCAACGGTGGCTACAAGGTAGGAATCAAGACTTGAGTGAACTCTGGCTTTGTGGATTTCAGATACTGTACCTCCTGTGCCAACTTCTACTTCTGTGGAATCTCTTTCCAAGCTTCCAGCACTGCTCACGATGTTCATCAAGTGAATGGCTGTCCAGGCAAAAGGCATCCGGTACTTGCCTAGTCTTTGGCAAAACTGCTCTGCCTGGCACTTCAGTTTCTCCAGCTTCTCCTTATTCTGGGGAGAAAACAGTCAAAGCCAAAAGATTAAAAGGACAGGAGAAGGAGTCAAGGTTCATTTAGCAAAATCAGTCAGTAAAAATGGTATCTTTTCTAACTTGCAATGGTTTGGTGCTTCAATAGCACCTTCTAGAGGCAGATCATCAAGTGTTATGTGAGCAAACTTCTGCTCCACAGGCCAACAGAACCACACATGGGACAGCCCAACAGAGCAGCTGTTTTCATGTTCTTAAGCCTGCTGAATAGCCTGAAAAATCCCAGTAAGCTCATCTCCCCACTGCCCTCCCAAGAAAAGCTGAATTTTACCCTCTGACATCTGCAACGGCCTCTCGTAATGGGATTTTATGCAGCAGGTGCTCACATCAGCTGGAGCTGCATGGGAAACTGAAAACATTCCTCAAATAAGCAGCACCACACTCATTTCTTGAGGGAAAAAAAGGAGTAAGAGAGGCCTTCTCCATAATTCTGCATATTAAAGAGCAATTTCTTGCTTTAGCAAGGTTGATACCTCCAGGCCTTTAAGAAGTCCCCAGATAGGGAGTGGGTAACAACAGAGGGGGCTCTGCTGCTCACATTCTGCTGCTTCAGGATCTGCTTTGTGCACCTGGCTGGAAATATCTTGAAAAATCCCCTTTTTACCTATATTCCCAAGCATCCTGCACATGTCAACTTAGTGATCACAGCAAATGTGGGGCTTTTTATTGTTATCTCTATACCTGAGGTGAAAGATATCCAGTTTTTTTATTATGGGGCTGTGATATAAAGACAGATAAGACAAAAAAATGTGAATTTCTTCAGCTAAAAGTATGTTAGGATTTTAGGAAGGCAAAACTTTCTTAGGGTTTGATCAAAACTAACTAATGAACATCCCAGTTTCTTTGAAAAAAGCATCATGGAAAGCCTCTGATCTCTGTTTTGTCCTTCATCCAGACCTCAGGATTACCCTTTGATCTTTACCTGGCTCAACCCAAGAAATCAGGAATCACCCCTAAGACTCAGAAGGAGTCTCAAGGAAAGAATTGGGGCAGGTTCATGTCATCCACTGCACTTTAAAATGCCCAAGACTTTACTGCACAGGGCAATGCCCAAACTGCTGAAGGCAGGAATTAAAGGAACACTGTTAATGAAAAAAAACCCCAAACACTATAAAAATAAGTATAAAAATGTTAAATTACCCTTACTATAAAAAAAAAAAAGGACAGCTTCATCCTGCTCTGGAGTGTGGCCCTTCTTAACAATATTAGGAAAAAGAAAAATCAGCAGAAAATAGCAGATAAAAAAGACCCAGGAATGCACTGCAATGCAAAACCAGGCTTGATGGAGAAGCTCTTGCTAAGATATTTCATCTACTTTACAACCCTTCCAGAGGAAGGTGCAGCTGTGATGGGGTTAAGCTGCAGAAGCAATGGGAAAGCTGAAATTTGACTGTAATTTCACATCAAAAGCTGCCTTGGCTTGACCCAGCTACAAGCTCACAGCTGATCCTGGGGGACAGGGGTTCACAGATGACTGAGCTGGATGGTAACCACACATCTCCCCTGTTGGCTACAAAAACTGGTGACCTTTATCTACTCTACCCCAATCAGGCATCAAGATTCAAAGGTCTTTGACTCCTTTTTGGCCTTTAGAATTTGACTAGACTCTTAATTAAAAATGGATCCTTTTAATGACAAGGAACAGTATCAATGGCTGTTAAGTCCAAGGCAGGAGAAAATAATGTATGGTTGATTTGCTAATAACACAATGGCTTAGAGCACTTGTAGCCAGATTTAATCAAAATATTTTAAAAAAACCCCACAACTTACCTTTGCTGCATCAGATTCTTTAAAAATCATATAAGGCTCTGCACACTCCCCAATATCTCCCTGCTGTAATACTTTTTCCAGCTGAGGAGTGAAAAAGAACCATTATAAGGACACGTCTCCAGCAAGGATTGTTAAGTAAAACAAACAGTAGGAAGCAAAAACATTCTTTCCAAAGAATTAAAGCTTGATTTCCCTTTGTGAGTCAGGGAACAAGCACTGCACTCAAGTGGTTAGAGCCATTAAGTTCCCAGATCTCCAGCTATAACTGATCCCAAGTGTAAAATAGAGGCTCAAAGGGAACATATATCAATTTGCTTTGCTTTGAGCTGTTCTAGAGCCACTTCCAGATCACTTTTAAGGTCTTTAAGGCAGCTTGCACTGTCTTCAGCACTATTATTTTGAGAATTCTACTCTCATTTCAGTTCTCCACATGAAGGAGCTGCTGCAGCAGCACAAAAGGGTGACTCAGATGCACTCAGCTACAACAAGCACTATTTTAAACCAGTGGCTTCAAACCCAATAATGAAATAACTAATTAGATGTTTGCCTCTGAAGTCTGTGAGGGAAACAAAGCTGCTTAACATCCAGTTTCTGGTAGAACTCTTCCCTGTCACATGCACAAAGACAGTTCCTTTATTAGATTAAAATATCTTTAACTTCTCCCTTGCCTCTGAAGTGCCATTCATATTTTATTAGCAGAACTCCATGAGGCTACCACAATATAAAGAACAAACCCACTTTCCATCCAACCTGGTGAGTTCCTGCCAGCAACACCAGCTGTCTGAAAAGTGCATTCCCACTAAGACCCATGGGACTGTTCCACCTTATTTATCCCTCACTACATCCTTTTCATCATCAAACCAAAAAATCACCTCAGCCCCCAGCTCCTCTTGCATCCCTGGTTTTACAAGCACTAAGGTGCAGCCACAAGCTCTTCTGGACAGATCCCTGCCTCATAAATCTGGGATTCTCTCTTCCTCATATCTTGTAAAAATCAAGAAGAGTGAATGTGTGTGCATAAGCAGAACCTGATTTTTAGAAGGAAATCAGAGAATCATATAAAAAAATTGGAGACTGGAATATGCTCCAACACTACTGGAAGCCTTATTCTCACCTGGGACTGTTCTGTCATGTCACAAAGCCTTAATTAATTTTCAAAAGCTTATTCCTTCTCTAAGACCCTCATTATTCCTCATCTAAGTTCATGAAGAACTTGCACAAGCCTCAGTCAACAGGGGTGTCAAAACACAGCCCTGAGCTAGCAGACAACACCACCACTGCCTGGGAACTGGGAGCATGTGTTGAACTCCACTTGTGACAAAAGGATGATTTTTATGCAAAAAAAAAAAGATTCAAATGCCAATCTGAACCAGTAACATTTGTGCACCCATTGAATCAAGTGAAAGAAGAGAAAATAACTTTTCTCTTTGTATACTTTATTCTGGGAGTGACCAATGTGGCATTTTATTCCAGTTATGGATCTCACTCTCTCAGCAATTTCAATCCTTAAAGACATGTGAAAATCTGGCTTGAGGGCATGTATCATTTTTGAAATGAGATTCAGATCAATAGATATTTTCCAATCACTCACTTATCTATCATCTGAAGGAGTCAGCACATTGAGGCACATGAAAAGCAAGGTCAAGCCCCAGAGAGCTGCTCTCTATCAAGCAAATCTTTCTGCTCTTCTCAGTTTTTCAGTGATACAACAACTTTTGTTACACAAGTGGGAATATCTGAAATGCAACAGAATTCTCTGGTGCTGCTGTTCATGCTTCTTATTTCCATTTGGAGAGCAAAATTCTGCTCTCAAGAATAGAATTTTGCCTTCCAAATGGAAATAAGAAGCCAACCAGCCTTGTTTATTTCAAATTGAAAACAAGAGACAATGATAATTCAAATTTCTCTGGTATTTCTTACCTTTATTACCAGAAAGACATCTTGAGAGGGGTAAGTGATGGAGAAGATGGCAGATCTGGCCAGGGTGGAGATAGCAGCAGGGGGGACGTGTGGACGAAGCATTCCCTTCATTTGTTCAGAGTTTAAGTCAAAGTAGAAGTTTTCTGAGATCTAAGGAAGAAGTTGGGTAGATTCAAGTATTAATTTTTCTTTTTGAACTCATCATCAACAAAAAAATTTCAAAGCAAAAGTCCAAAACTATCAGCAGTGCCTCCTTGAAAATCATGTATAAAAAGAAAAATAAAGGATATTTTAATTAAATCAGGGCAGGACAGTGGGAAAGGAGAAAGGAAATGGAGCAAACACCACACACTGCTATAACCTTTCCTCCAGCTCCTCTAAGAAATGTTCCATCCCAGGACTAGGAATTGCTATCTGAATTGAAAATATCCAAGTATTAAAATATTAAATGATCTTTCAGATCATTCACAGAGAAAGGGAAACCAGCACATCCTGAAAGACAGGCCCTGAAACACCAAATCCCTGCCTGGTGGATGTGAGCTGGTGGTTAATCAACACCAGAGGTCACTAAAGAACTGACTATGGTAGAGAACAAAACCAGAGCCAGGAGATGATAAAACTGGCTTGTGAAATGTGATTTAAATATTAAACAAAGTTCACATAATATTCCACATACTCTCATCTACATAACTTAAAACTCCATGCATTAAATTCCAGCCTTAAAGAGAGAAATGTCAAAATGCATATTTTGAACATTTTTCTCTCCACTGCTGCTAATACCTCGAATGAGGGAAACGAGGAGACTCTTCAAATATTAAATCCTGAACATAAATAGGGCAATAAATGTCTTTTGCATTTCCTGCAACTTAGATCTTGAAGAGATTGCTCAGTTTTGTTTTGATTATGGCAATTTTAGCATGGATGACTTGCTGGTGCATTATTAAAATGTTACTTGGACACACACGGTTCTGAAGCAGGAAAGGGAGATTAAGAAAGTCATAAAAACTTAATCTAAATAAAAGGTTTCAGTTACTTAAGTTCCCTCTGGGGAAGAGACTTCTGAAAGGCAAGATTGGACAATATATATATTCTGATTCCAGGCACTCACATATTAGATAATATTTTTAGAAAAGTGGTTCTACTTCAACTGCTTAACTAAGCAAAAGAGGAACACACAAGATGGTTCATCAAATGCCTTCATCATTCTTTCAACCACTGTCTTCATAAAGCTTTGTTTTCAGAATTAATCCCTCACTTTTTTTTTAAATACAGGTTTGTTTGGTTTCAGTGGAAATGTCATCACTCAAGTAATTAAAAACCCACCTTTTTCTTTTCTTTCACATCATACAATGCCAAGCTTGCAAAAATGGGCTCAATTTCTATTTCAAATCTTGAAAGAAACAAACACATCAAATTAGTTGACTTGCATTTTGTTAAGAATAAAGAATAACCCACCCTCTCCCCTGATCCCTCCTGGGTGATGCCTGACCACTGTTAAACAGAGATGGCAACACAACCTTAGGGCTTGCTCCTGGTGAAAAGGGATCTTGCTCCCCAGTTTTCCCCCAAAACTGCTCTCCTGTCCTGCTTCCTCTGCTTGCTTCCACCAGGATACATGTTAAGTGCTCCCTGGACCTTCTAAAAGCCATTTTAACTCATTGACTCAACAGAAAGGTTGGGCTTAGGGTCATAGGACATAAAACTTCTTCATAGAATCATCATAGAATGGTTTGGGTTGGAAGGGACCTCAAAGATCATCTAGTTCCAACCCCCTTGCCCTGGCAGGGACACCTCCCACTAGACCAGGTTGCTCCAAGCCCCATCCAACCTGGCCTTGAACACCTCCAGGGATGGAGCATCCACAACACCCCTACTTCTACAAATGCTTTTATCTTCTTCAAGTGTTGTTTGAAAGCTAAGCAAGCAACTCAACAGCTTCCTTAAAGGAAGAGGAATTATTAATTGGGGTAGCTGGACCACTTATCTCCTCTGATGACCTCAAGAAGCTGCCCTGTGGGTTGACCTGGTTGGCTCAATGGCCAACAGCTCCTCTCAGCATTATTGATCAGAAAGCTCCTTCCTCTGGAGGGTCAGGGATGGATATTTTGGCAATTTTCAGCTTTTAACTTTTGTCAGAACATACCAAGATCCCAGAAACTCTCTCAGAAAGGTGTCAGTTTTCCAGAGTAACCATTACCAGGTATTTGTGTTGACTGAAACACTTCCCATGAGAACATTAACCTACCAAAGAGAGCTAAACTTACTGTTAAATCACCTCTAAGTTAAAGACATTAAACCCCATCCCAAACCTCCAGCAAGGAGAACCATACCCAGGACTGCATCCTCAAACAGGTACCACCCTAAGCAGAGTTTCAGAGATGACTGTGGTACACAAACAAGCAGGAACTTGGGCACATTTCCTACAAATTTACAGCCTGCAAGAGATGCTTAACTAGCAGAAATCATTTGATTTCCAGCATCTAACTTATTTATGTCAAAGACACCATCTTTTGGAGAGGAAGCTCCACTGCTACTGCATATTATGTTGTTCCAGTTCATAAAAGGCTGCAAAATCAGTTCATCTCTATGGCTATATTAGGTCCTGGAGCACTCCATGAGCAGGAGATATGTCCCCCACATATATCTCAGTTATGAGCTGCACTGTAGTCTAACTGGAGCTCTCTAATAAGAAGGGTTGACCTAACTGAGGACACAGAAGATGAATACAGCAGTGTGGAAAATCAGTTTTGTACTTTATTTCTCCAAGGGAATAACAGTAAAATTTTACCTTGTGTTATTAGAGAAGAGTTATAGGCAATGAACCAGCTGCAGGTAACCCTATATTCAGGAGCTCCACTTCATTAAACTTGTTTAACAGGTTTCTATTCCTCCAGTTAATGCTTGCTAAGTATATAAAGTCTTTGCTCTTAAAGGGACACAGTCAAGGTTGTTGAGCCTAAACTTCAGCAAATCTTTGGTTGTCTCATGTTTTAGGGCTTGAGCATTTTTAAGCTTTATTTTTTGCCCCTCTTAAGGGTTCTTGTGGCAGAGTTGAGCTCCAGTGACTGGCCAAGTTCAGAGCCCTGAACAAGTGCAATGCTAGGGACAGACTGGCTGGAAAGCACGTGGAGAAAAGCCAAGGAAGGTGAATATTTTCTGTCACACCAAGATAAAGATAAGTTTTGAAGATAAAACTGCCTGATGCACAGCACTGTGCAACTCACCCTTTACAGAACTAACCCTCAAGCCTATGACCAAACCAAACATCACATCCTTTCAAAGGTAACAAATGAGGCAGCAGAGTTATTCCAGATGCACGTGGATACATCAAGATATTTAAATTCTCAATATCTGTTGGAGTGATACTTACTTAAGGGACAAACACTTCACCAGGAGTCTTTGGCCAAAGTGTTCTTTGGGTACTTCAGGGACACAAAGTCGTTCTATAGGCTCCTCCTGACATGAGAGACACAAGACATATAAAGCACTCATAGCATTATGAAGCAAACATATATCACTTTTTTCTCCTAGGACACTAGCACCCATTTAATCCGAGGCTTACCAGCATGTTGCATTCAGCAGCAGCTATAAATATGCTAAATTAAATCCCTATAATGTTTCCACACTATAGGGGATTGCAGAATGATAAGGGAAAACTAATCTTCTGAAAGTAGTGTTTGTGGTAAGACAATGTGCTAACAAACATAGCCCACAAAATAGCTAAAACAGAGGTGATCTTAACTCCTTTACAACATAGAATCATGGAATGGTTTGGGTTGGAAGGGACATCCAGTTCCACCCCCCTGCCATGGCCGGGACCCTTCTCCCTCAATCTGGTTGCTCAAAGCCCCGTCCCACCTGGCCTTGAACAACTCCAGGGCTGGAGCATCTACAACCTCCCTGGGCAACATCTTGCAGGGTCTCACCACTCTCAGGGTGAAGAACTTCTTAATCTCTAATCTAAATTTACCCGTTTCCAGTTTAAAGCCATTACCCCTCATCCTATCACTACAAACCCTTGTAAAAAGTCCCTCCCCAGCTTTCTTGTAGGCCCTCTTCAGATACTGGGAGGCCACAAGAAGGTCTCCCCGGAGCCTTCTCTTCTCCAGGCTGAACAACCCCAATTCTCTCAGCCTGTCCTTGTGTTCCAGCCCCCTGATCATCTTTGTGGCCTCCACCAGATCTGCTCCAACAGCTCCATGTCCCTCTTGTGCTGGGGGCTCCAGAGCTGGACTCGTACTCCTGGTGGGGTCTCACCAGAGCAGAGTAAAGGGGCAAACAGACAATTTTCACACTCCTTATACCCTTTACTTTTTCAGTCTCAGCCACAAGCATCTAAAAATACCTCATCTGGTGCCGGATGTAGTGCAAAAAGCTCCTTGTGCCTACTGGACTTCCTCTGGTCCTCGTTGTGGTGGTCAATCTCTTCATTGGGGGTTCGGTCCAGTAGGTTTGGGAGGAGGGCATCTGGAAGGGAGTTCTTCAGATCAAAAATACTGCAAGCCCAGCTGCCCCGGGGAGTGTCGTCAATCGACATTGACCGTCGCTTAAGGTCATCCTGAGATTCAACAAATTAAAAGCAACTTATAATGGGAAAGGGACTGCACTTTTAAAAGGGGGCCATAAATTAGGTTTTATGGTAGCAAGGTTTTAAAGGCACATTACTTGCTCATCCTGGTAACTGTTGCCATCTGGAGCTTCGTCCGACTCAAAGATCTGTTTGGGGAGCCCTTTTTGCCTCTCCTTCTGCTTGTCCAAGGTGTTGGGATTGAATCCAGTCCCCAGCTTGTGGTATCTGAAACAAAGCGTGTCAAATGCATTCTTAGCAGCCTTTTTGACCCCACACCCAGGAGGAGAATGGCAGAACAAACCCAGTATTATCAGTGTGGGTCCTCTCGAGGCATAAACTGCTCCCTGCAAACAGTATTTCCAGTCACCCTCCACTGTAGCTGGGTAATTATCCAACAACCACTATGTCAGTCCCACAATGTGACTCTGTTCAACTCTAAAGCAACCCTGGGTGATGTCAAAAGAAGTCTTATCAATGGCCAATTAAGGTCATCATAAAATGTGTGATTGTGATGCCAAGCTTAAAAGAGGCCAAGAACACGAGGACTGGAGGCCAGTGGTTCTGCTGGAGCAAGGGCTGGTTTGGAGCAGGCAAATATTAGTAACTTGATAACCAAAACACCAACTCCATAAAGCATGAAAGTTCTGAGCACCCCTGGAACACACAGGACTTTCCAACCCCAACTAACATGAGTATCTTCCCACAGCATCCTCATAAGCAGAATCGTGTCCTCCAGAGCTTTCCAGGTGTAAGAGCTCTTGGTAGTAAAAAATCTGCTGATCTGATCAGATCTCTTTGACTACCAAATTTTTGGGTACCAAATGGACTACTGAAACCCATGTGTCTAAATCCTTTAGATAAACCAAATCTGGGGCTAAGTCTGGATCCAGCCACATCTACTCTCTGAGAAGGAGTTCAGAAAGCAAGGGGGTCCAGTCTGAACCTTGTGACTCAAGGGGAGGTTTTTCCTCACCCTTTGTATCCCTTCCACTAGAGATAGACCATTGGCCAAGTCTGGGACTAAGATTGAATCTATCTGCACCTAAGCTCCATCAGGAGTTTAGAAAGCAAGAGGGTCCACTCTGAACCTTGTGACTCAACAGGAGGGTCTCCCTTCCCCTTTTTGGTCTCTAGTCTCCATGTAATTAATTCTAAATTCATTCTAACTTGATTTTCCTTTGTATGTTTCTTCCATGTAGTGAGTAATAGTCAATATTGAACTTGGTTAACTCAGGCTTTTACAAATTCATATTGAAATAACTTTTGTAGTACCTTTGATGGTGAATTTTTAAGCCACCTGAATCACTCATCCATGAAACATCCTTACTTGAAAAATAATTTAACCCTTCCTAGACAGGCTTTTAGGTTCTTCCCCTGCTCCAGCAGTAGCTCCTTTGTTTCTACCCAGTCCACCACGATGATTTTATGCAAGTAAAAACTGCTGTGAGGTTGTCCAAGTCTACTGTGCATCCTAGACTGTCCACAAAGGCTGGGAGTTAATAAAGCATCTCTCTCATTCTTGGGTTTCTGGAGTGGTTGGGTGGGGTTTTTTTTGGTATGAGATTACAAAACACATTTTATTAGGTCATCTCAGCACTGCAAAGCAGATCTTCAGCATCCCCTGAAGTGGTTTCTCAGGACAACATTAAACCAGTGAATTGTAGCAACTGCCACAAGGGCAGAGCTGTAGCTGTAGTCAAGTCATTTGGAGGTGATGCACATCACATGGATCACTTACTCCTTGACAGCAGCTCTTGGAGTCCTCAGACTTTCAATCATCTCAGAGACTGGGGGTTCCAAGTGAAGCTACTCAGAAACTTGCCTGCTCATTTGCATAAATTAATCGATGCATAGCACATTCTCTAAACTGTTAACTCATTAGGCAACTGTTGTGATAGTTCAAAGATTAACAGTTATTTGTTTAAATTACATGTTTTCTCAAAGTCTCTCTGGGAATAAATTAAAGCTGCAGAGGACACCTTATAAATTAGGTGGTTGAGCTGCATGTAAATCTTGCATTGTTACAAAATCAAGGCAACTTCTCTCTAAAAAGAGCTAAAAACATATAGAACAAAGAAAGAAACAAATGCTGAGAGTGATTTTACTTGCTTGCATTCCCTAATTTCTCTCCCATTCTATAAAGGAGCAACTGTTGCCTAAAATGGCCTAGATTCCCCAAAATGCCCCAAGGGGGTTTGACATGGGAGATCTAATTTTCCAAACACAAAGGATCAGTTCAGCTCCACACAAAGCATCAGCTCAGCTGAGCCGGGCAACTAAAAGCCAGGGCACACAGACTCAGTAGCCAGGACAATGATTTTTGAGCTTCCTCATACCAGGCTGCAAGGATTTAAATAGGGAATGAAGCTGACAAATGCCAGGGGGGACTCACTTTCTGTTCACAATGGCCCAGTCTTCTGTGTAACTCCTCACGCAGTCCCTCACGTGAGGGTCCATCTCACTGTCAGAAGAATAAAAACAAAACACCTTCAAAATCAGAGACATGAGAATGATTTCTTACAACTTTTAAGGTTTGTGTTTCCCTCCTCCAGGCATTTAGAGCCAAAACTTCCAACTCACTGCCTGGAGTGTCACCTCCTACCTCTCCTCGGGCACGGCCGACACCAACGTGCGACATTCTCGAGGGGTGTAGACAACCTCAATGTCATCAGGAGGGAACTCCAGCAGGTCTCTCAAGGGTCCAGACTCCACTGTAATGGGGTGTGTAATAAGGTAGTCCTCCAGCTCCACTGGGTCCACTGCTTCTGTAAGGGGTACCTGGGAAAAGCCAAGCGTTGGAAGGGTCTTACAACGAGGTGAAAGGGAAAAGTAACATCACATGGAGATATTCTGCTTTGGTTTTTAAACCAGCTCTTCTGCCTTGTTGAGGAAACTCCTTCTCACTTTAGGTGATAATTAACCCTAAGAGTGTTCATCTTAGCTAATACACACCACAAAGCTCTTTTTCTTGTCTTATCTTTGGTATTTCTCTGGGTATTTCCGTGATCGAAAAAAATACAAAAAGAAAAAAAGGATGTTAACCTATTTTCATGAAATTCATCAGTTTGCATCAAAAGAAAATGTCACACTTTATTTCCCATGTGTATGGCTTTGCATTTGTTTTTCCCACAAAGGGAATCTTCCCCCTGATCCAAGATCTCCTCCTTCACCTTCAGGCACAGCCCCCAGCCCGGGATCCAGAGCAGGGGCTGATTTATCAGGAAGCCAGAGAACTCTCAAGACTAACATTATTTTAAATGAAACCACTTCTCTGGGGAACACAAACCACAATATTGTCTACCACAGGTACAAGTTTAACCACCTCTTCTCCCTGATATTAAGGCCTTTAGTGCCACAATGACTCAGCCCACGCCAGGAAGGGACAATGCTCTAAATAAAATGTTTAAAAATCATCTTTATTGGGCACAGAGACTGCACTAGAAGCAGGAGGAATGACCAAACACAGGTGAAGGAACCAGTTGATTTCACCAGCAGTATTTATCTCACACTACTGAAAAGAGGGAGCTTTTCTTAGATACATGGAAAATAAATTGCATAAACTGGATACATAATCCCATTGCATAACTGTGTGGCTTTACATATGTATATTATATAAATACATAGATATATTCTGATATGAGATCACTCTGCTATGAGGCTGGGCATAAACACAGTCGTTGAGAAAAGGAAACTCTAAAAACAAGTTTGGAGGAACCTGTCTCTACAGCAACAGAGAGATTTCCTAGAATTCCCTGGCACATCCCTGTGAGGCTGAGTTTTAATATGAGTCACAAAAAAACACATCAAAATGCAGCTGTTTTTCTATACTGCTTCCTCTTTCCTATCATCCAGATGATTTCTGGGGGTCAGGGATTGTCTTCTGTTGGAAAAGAACACTTAGTACCCAAGTTTTAAATGTTCTTCTCAAAAAACTGCCATAACCAACCTCAAATTCTGGTTTTGAAACTTCTGTTGCCAACAAGTTGTGAAATGAATCAGCTGCACCATGGGATGACTCCAATAGTCAGGTGAGTTGGGCCAGAGGCTTTATCATAGAATCATAGAATGTTTGAGGCTGGAAGGGACCTCCAGAGGTCATCTTGTCCAACCCCCCTACCCCAGCAGGGACATCTCTACCTAGGGCAGGCTGCTCAGAGCCCCATCCAGCCTGACCTTGAAGGACTCCAGGGATGGGGCCTCCACCCCCTCTCTGGGCAGCCCATTCCACTGATCCATCACCCTCATATTAAAGAACTTTTTTCTAATATCCAGATAAGAATCTGGTCCACAATGTAATACAATGTCTTGAAACTCAAATTCTAGATGCCTAAAACTTGAGTTCTACAACTTAGGTAAGAAACAGAAATTAATTTCTGCACCACCATCATCATGATCTATTTATCTCTGACCCCACAACTGTTTTCCTCCTTCTAATCTTTATGAACTGAACTGAAAATATGTGACTTGGAGAATTCTGAAAATACAAACCAGATACTTTCAACTGTTCTCCTCACTGCAAAACTCACCACGAGCAGAACTTGTCATTGCTCCTGCCCACACTGCAGTTCACATGTCATCACCTCACACTGTTTGTTTCTTACAGATAGATAGAGCTGCTCCATTTGGCATTAGATCACAGAATGGTTTGGGTCGGAAGGGACCTCAAAGATCATCTAGTTCCACCCCCCTGCCATGGCAGGGACACCTCCCACTAGACCAGGTTGATCAAGGCCCCATCCAACCTGGCCTGGAGGATCCACAACCCCCCTGGGCAACCTGGGCCAGGGTCTCACCACCCTCACAGTGAAGAATCTCCTCCTAATTTCTAATCTAAATCTCCCCTCTTCCAGTTTGAAGCCATCACCCCTCATCCTATCACTGGATGTGAAAAATCCCTCCCCAGCTTTCTTGTAGGCCCCCTTCAGACACTGGAAGGCCACAAGAAGGTCCCCTTGGAGCCTTCTCTTCTCTGAACAAAATGTACAGCAGCAAAGTGTGACCCTTTATTGTTGAGGAATTGCTACAAGTGTGTGTTTCTTCAGAAGAAACTCCTTTGTGTGCACATCATCCCTTCCACTGACAAACCTCAAATCCAAAGAAGAACGAGAACCCAGAAATGGAGACTCTGTGCAAATGAAGAAAAAAATAACAAAATCCCTGAGCAAAAGCCACAGTGGGCAGTGGAGGTGCTGGGAACAGACCCTCCCCTCAGGTCAGAGCCCCATCCACCCAGTGGAAGAAGGCCAGAAGGTTAAGGCAGCCTCACAGGGTGTCTTAAAGCTGCTTAACTGACCCTATTTTTAAGCCCTAACATTTTAGGACGTACTTTTACTCCTCCTGCTGACCACAAGGGCAGCTCCAAAGCTGAGGCACCTTCCAGTGCACGTTTGACCATGTAAATGTTGTGTTTGAGTCTGCACAAACTCATTTACCTGTCCTTGGGTAACAACTGGTTGCCCAGTGAGGTGGTGGAAGCCTCATCCCTGGAGATGTTCAAGGCCAGGCTTGATGGGGCTCTGAACAACCTGTTAGTTGGAGACCTCTCTGCTGACTGCAGGGAGGTTGGACTAGATGACCTTGGAAGGTTCCTTCCAACCCAATGCATTCTATAATTCTCTCTATCTTTCTAATCCACTCATCCTGATAAACAGAAGAAAATTACAGATGAGGAAAAAACTCTATTAATGCAGAGTTGAGGGGGATGTGCAGGATCAAGCAGACACAGGGCAGAGGCTGCCACTGCCTCAACCACATCATGTTTCTCCATTCCTGGCATTTTACAGCTCAAATTTCACTTGTCCAACAAGAACATTGTAATATATTGAAGTAAAACTGAAAGATGTGGCTACATTAGTTAAAAACCACCTAATGCAGAAAGATGGGCAGTGCTCAGGGGGCTGCCCATCACCATGTCAGTGTTTCCAGGGCTTCCAAGCCCTTCATACACCTCAGGACCAGGCCCAAGGTGGCACTTTGCATCTTCCAGTTTGTCTCCTCAGATAACTATTGTACCATGAAGATGTAAACAAACATAAAAGTCAAACCCAGAAGCCTGTGTTAGACTCACCATCTGTGCAGCCAGAAATACTGTCTAGCACCTGAGCAAACAGGCCCAACATAAATCCATGGCTATGAAGAGGAGCTACCTCGTGTCAGGCTATTGGCAGATAAAAGGCAAGCACATTATTTTATTTTCAGCTTCAGATATTTGTGGGGGAAGAAGTGATGAAAGAGGAGGAGAAGATAAGGATGAAAAAAAAAAATACGCCTCAAGGAAAATGAACCCAAATGGTGGCCCAGTGTCTGAACTGAACCATGAGAGCTCCTCTCATGGATCCCACTGAAGTTGGGGATGACAAGAACAGGCACAGCACACAAGGGGCTGTTCCTGTTATCTGGCCAAAGCATCAGTCACCTGCAATTGCCATAAGAACCCATCAGATTGAACGTGGACACTGAAAGAGTTGGACGAGCTCAGATAAAGACCAGGTTCACCCAACCTCTTCATCCCAGCCTGACCACTGCCTGAGGAGCAGAACCTGTTCTGTTATCTGCTGGTTAATATCTTCTTAAGGGATCTGGGTGATGGGATCACGTGTGCCCTGATGAATTGTGCTGATAATCCCAAAATGAGTGGGGAGGTGGAACTTTGGAGAGTCACCCTGCAGGAAGACCTAGAGAGGATGGAAGAGTGGGCTGATAAGAACCTGATCACAAGTGTATGGTTTTGTACCTAGGAAAACCTAATCCAGGAGTGCAGCACAGGCTGGGATCTACCTGCCTGGAGAGCAGCTCTGTGGAAAGAGACCTGGAGGTCCTGGTGGACAACAAGGAGTGAGCCATGTGCTGCTGTGGCAAAAAAGCCAACAGGAGGCTGGGTTCCATCAACAAGGGCATCCCCAATAGAGAGAAGTCATAATTCCATTCTACTCAGTGCTGGTCAGGCCACTCCTGGAATTCTGTGCTCAGTTTTGGTCCCTGCTATATAAAAAAATGTGGACAGGCTGGAGAGGGTCCAGAGAAGGGTCACTAAGATGACCCAGGGACTGAGAAGCTGCCAGATGAGGGAAGGCTGGAAGAACTGGGTTTGCTGCTTTGAGCAACCTGGTCTAGTAAGAGGTGTCCCTGCCCATGGCAGAGGGGTTAGAACTAAATGCACTTTAAGGTCCCTTCCAACCCAAACCATTCTATGATTCTAAGGCTCAGAGGAGACCTATCACTAGCCTGCTGATAAACTGAAAGCATGGAAGAAATGAAGCAAGACCCTTTTCCAGGCTTACACAGCCCAGTCACCCCAAATCAAACACTCTGCTGGCAAATAATGATCCTGCATGTCCTCAACCCAAGTGCAGACATGAGCTCTATCAGCTTAACCAAGACACGAGCCATAAACCATTTAATGCACACATTCCATAGGTACATCTGCCATAAATTATGGCTCTCAGAAGCTGCACTTCAAAACCCTATTTCAAAGGTTTACAGCAGCAGGGACAGCCAAGCTTTCTTCTTTAAGGCTCTGTTATTCTTCACTGTTAGATCCCTTTAAAAGCTTGAAAATAAAACTTTGGTTTCCTATCGACTTTGTCCTTCTGCAGACAGCAAACATTGTATTTTGCTGGAGTTTTAGTGTGCTCCAAGCTGAGACACATCTCCAGCCTATTTATGTCCTTCTCTGGAGCACCCACCTGCAGCATCATCATCACCATCACTTACAGAAGAAGGATCTGCACAAATTGGGTGACAGGGGCAGAAGCCTCTGCAAGGGGAGGTGGAATAACTCCAGGGGGGTAACACAAATCCCCATTCCCTTTATCCAAGGATTTCATCCAAGGGCTACAGGAGCAAAGGGCTAACACAGAGGGAAAGTTACACCCAGGGCACCACACTGCAAAGCTCAGGGCTTATCTACTCCACCAAGTAAATGAAAAATAAAATGCAAAGGGCAGAAGAAGTCCTGTGTAGATCATTGCTCTGTGCCCTGATGTCCACAGGCTCTCAGATGTTTGCCTGAAGGACTTTAACCTCCCCTCTCCCTACACAAACAGCTAGGCAGAGGGGATATTTCTAAGTACTATTCCAGAAGTTTGTTGCCTAACTCACACGTGTTGTGCTGAGCATCATGAGGAATCTCATGGGACACACTCCAAGCAACACATTCAGTTCCTAGCTATGTTTTTGCAGACTCCTCCAGCTAGAGTGTATCAGCACAGCCATGAAAACCACCCTGTCCCTCCCATTTCCCTCTACTCTGTCACCTCTGCCCTCCCAAGAGGCTCATTCTCCTGAGGAGCAAAGAGCATTTGAAATGTAGGACAAGAGGAAATGGCCTCAAGTTGCACCAGGGGAGGTTTAGATTGGACATTAGGAAAAAATTCTTTAATGCAAGAGTGTGTCAGGCACTGGGACAGGCTGCCCAGGGAGGTGGTGGAGTCACCATCCCTGGAGAGGTTCAACAAACAAGTAGATACTTCAGGACATGGTCTACTGGTCATGGGAGTGTTGGGTGGACAGTTGGACTTGATGATCTTAGGGGCCTTTTCCAACCTTAATGATTCTATGACTCTAAATGGTTATGACCTGGTGGCTTGGCAGGATGCATCTGGCAGAACAAGGAATTGAAACCAAGCTGCTTGTGGCTCAATAATCCAAGACAAATTCTCCTTTTATCCAAAATGAAATGCATAATGTCCAAAGGTGGAGACCCAGTGAGGATGACAGAGCAATTTGGGGCCCTGTAAAAATGACAATGGCAAAGGCTGGAAGGTGATGCCTCCTGCCTGGGAGCCAAATTCCCTGTGAGGATATAAGGGACCTTGAAAAATTCACCTTGCAGAGCCCCTCATCCCAGGGAGGATCCCGACTACTATTTTCACTTGGCAACAAGACACTTCTTCCCAATCAAGAGGGATATTTCTTGCCAATTTTGAAAGCAGGACAAAGTTCCTTAACTTAACTTCCATCCCTCCTTAAATATTAAACAATTTCTGATGTGCTAAAACCGTAACAGATTGCACCAAAGCTTCACATTCTAAATTAATACCAACTCCCCACCCACTGCCTCCCTGGGCAAACTCTTGGAAGGACAGAA
The DNA here is from genome assembly GCA_013401335.1 of Brachypteracias leptosomus. NCBI lineage: Eukaryota > Metazoa > Chordata > Aves > Coraciiformes > Brachypteraciidae > Brachypteracias > Brachypteracias leptosomus. Next base: position 110,838 of record VYZX01014993.1, read on the forward strand.
GCAGCAGCAGATTAACATTTCAAAGCTGAGCTCCAGCCTCCTCTCAGCTATCTCTAGGTCTCCAGGGCAAGCAGTCACTCCAGGAATGCAGATGGCCTCTTGCTGGGGCAAAATCCCTGCACCCTTCAAGGGATACTGGGATTTGGGGAGCTGCAACAGGAGACAAACTTGCAGGAAGGACTCTGGTAAATCTGAGAATATAGGAAATGTAACACACTAAAAAAAAACAATCCACAAACACTTGGAGGGGAGTTAAATCAGGTGATGGTTTAAAGAAACTTATTTGCTAAAGAGAGGCATCAGATTGAAGTGTGAACTAGAGGCCACAGTCACCCTAAGAGGTTTTGAAACACAAGCAGTGGAGTAAGAACCACTGGCAATGCTCAAGTAATTAAGAAACATGTTTTACTAGCAAAAATTACATTTTCTTTCACCTAAACACTCCAAGAATGGTCTTCACTGGAGCCAAATTCCAAGAATCACACCCTCACCTACTGCATCCAGATAATCCATACCCTTCACTTCAGAAACCTGGTGACTGAGAATTCCTGCACCTCATTTTTTGGCTGCATTTATGATACATGGAAACATTCAAATGAACCAGGGAGATTCCTGGGCAATCTCTGCTTTTCATCAACCACAGCCAGCTACCAACCCTCCCAGGATGACACCTCCCTACCATAGAGCACCATCATTACCTCCAGAAGGTCATTACCTCCTCCTACCTCCACATAGGTACGTACTGCCTCTGGAATGCAGTTCCCTATCTCCTGCTCTGCTCCAGCTCTTATTAATTACTTCTTTTACCTGGTGTTTTGAAAGGTGTAATTACTAGAGAGAGGAGCTGATAAAAGTCCTTCATTTCAAATTGTAAATGTGCCTCCAAAATTTCTGTAAACCTTCTCTGCTAAGAAACTGTTTCGGAAATAGTCTGAAGCCTCCATTTTTAATACTAAATATTCTCAGATCTTAAGTTCTGGATTCATTTTACAGACAAACCCAATGATTTGTAACATGTGTCAAATTCATGTCATATCACAATGCCTGAAATGGAAAAAGCCTCCAATGAAAGGGAAGATTTGTAAATGTGCCCCACCTAAAGAAGGATCCTACCCATAGCAAAGCCAGGGAGATGATTTATGTACAAATATTGCTGGGTTATTTGCTATTATAACTGACTGCTAATGTGAGGAGCCATTTGGGTATAGAAATATTAATATTCATCAGAGATTAATTAGTTTTCTGGGAATACTAACACAATTTCTTATCAAACCTGTAAAGACACAAGTTATGCCTCCAGGGATGGGGATGAGGAAAGACAGTGTCTTCTTTGATGGCCAAGAATCATCTAATTTCACCAAGAGACTATTTCTAGAACACAAAGACTTTGATAGAGAAAATGCAAGTGCTGAGACTGATCTGAAGGAGCAACTCCCTGAAAAACTGCACCAAAACTGGGAGCACAAAGACTGAGACAAAGAAAACATCAAAGCTCCATTATTAAAGAAATGAAGAAGCCCAACAGCTTGACCAGAGACTGCAGAAAAATCAGAGACTTCCCATTTTTGGCAGAAACACTAGATCAGATCAGTGGAGATGGATCCAGCCAGACCCTTGGGGTCCACACATGGTGGCTCTGAGCTGTGAAAGCTGAACCCTGGTAACCATGGCTCTTCTGAGTGGAAAATACTTGGCACAGTCAGGTCTCAACGATCAATGGACAATTTATCCAGGGGATGGATTAAGCACCAGCCCCAGGAAGATGCTGGTGCTGTGTGGAGCTGCCTATGCTATTAGCTCAGGAGTGGTTTGTGTACATGCCCAGGTGAAGAAATTCAGCAGGGGTTGGAAGGGATCTCTGGAGATCATCTCATCCAAACCCTGCCAAAGCAGGGACACATAGGGCAGGTTACATAGGAACGTGTCCAACTGGGTTTGGAATCTCTGCAGAGAAGGAGACTCCACAACCTGCTCTCTGGGCAGCCTGGGCCAGGCTCCAACACCCTCACACCAAAGAATTTTCTCTTCCTGGTCAGCTGGAACCTCCTGGGTTCCAGTTGGTGCCTGGTGCCCCTCACACCTTCCATGCTCCACGTGTCCTCTGAGGTGGGGTCTCTCCTCCACACACTCTTACAGCTCTACTAAACCATGTTCCTCCTGCTCTCCTGAAGAAGGAGCAGGGACAGTGAGATGATGTAATTTAGCATCATGAATCATAGAATGCCAGGTTGGAAGGGACCTCAGGGATCATCTAGTCCAACCTTTCAAGGCAGAAAAATATAGTTTAAGTGAGCTGGCCCAGCACCCTGTTGAGCTGAGCCTTAAACTGTCTAATGTAAGGGAATCCACCACTTCCCTTGGGAGACTATTCCAATATTATTCTCATTGTAAAGAATTTTCTTCTGGATTTCTGCAGCAGGGATCTTCCAACCCACTGCTGCTTGCTGGGACCCTGGCAGCATCAGCACCAAAGACTCTGCAAGCAACCAACAGGGACTTAGACTGAAGATTTTTACATGGTAATTTGAGTCCAACACGAAGAATTTCTTGCAGTTTAGGGTATTAGCAGCATTTCCACTAAACATGGGTTTGTTTATGTGTTTTATTCCTGAAAAAGCTGTGTTGCAACTAACTTTAATAAACAGAGAGTGGGATTTAATGGCATTTTTAGATTCTGTGTGTTTATTAACAGGCCTGTCATGAATGCTTCACTTAAATAAGGGCTTTTACATGGTATAATAACATTTAGTTAAGATTGGTTATCTCTGCTAATGGATAAACTGTTTAAATTATTGCAGATAAATTGCAGCAACCTTCCAATGGATGCCAGACTCACCAATTTAAACCAGAAAATGCAACAGGGCTGGCTGCTGATGTTAAAACTGCTACATCCTATTTTGAATTTACTAAGGAAAAGTTCCTGCACCAGAGAGGAGTTAAGTGTGAGTAATCCCAGTGGGAGGAGGCAGGGAAGAGGATGTGGATGCCTCTCCCATCCTCCCCTGTGATGAGGTTGGGTCATCCAGCCAGGCAGGGCAAAACCTCCAGGAAATCCATGTAATGGGAGTCACTACTAAGCCTTAATCAGCTTTGGAGAGAGAGTATTAAGACTTGGCTCCTTTTCCTTCTCATTTTAGTGATTTTGGTGATAAAATGAACCTGGCTTTGAACACTTCCAAACACCCTTTTCTACAGCACATAGGACCCTGTCATGTTTTCCCTTGCAGAGTTTTCCATTTATTTGCACAAATTACCTTTTCTTCCTTTTAAATGATGTGAAAATAAACAAGGAAAACATACAAAGGAACCTATATTCTCTTATGGAATAATTAGATACTATCTTTGAATACACAAGCAAAGCCTGACACCCAATAAATCCAAGCCAAATCTTCCATTAGCCCAGATAATGCCCATAAACCCAGCAGTGCTTTGCAAAGGGATGTAAATGTCAGCACCTTCATTTTACAGGGAGAAAATGGAGTGCTGGGAGCAGCTGTGGTCAGAGCACATCATGTCCAAGAAGCCAGATCCCTTTATTCCCAGAATAATTAGCATCTCCTGTAGCAGAGTTCCTCCCCAAACTAATGCCCAACTCTGCTATAATGTGCACCAACCCCTAAGCCTTTGGAAAGAGCTGGGATTTTCCTGTAAAACAACTGAGTATTCATTCTGCTTAGGTGCAAGTCTCATGAAATGCTGCTCTTCTAATTAAGATACACCTCTAAAGATTAAGGAAAAAAAAATAAGGGAACTTCATTTTCTTATGGAAAAACAATCAAGTTTTTAACAACCAAAACCATTTCAATGACCATCTTGGGCACTTGAAAGTGAAGTATTCAGAAATCCAAAATCTTTTCAAACTGAAAAAGGGGAGATTTAAGATTGGAAATGAGAAAGAAATTCTGCACTGTGAGGGTGGTGAGACCCTGGCACAGGTTGCCCAGGGAAGCTGTGGATGCTCCATCCCTGGAGGTGTTCAAGGCCAGGCTGGATGGGGCTTGGAGCAACCTGGTCTAGTGGGAGGTGTCCCTGCCATGGCAGGGGGGTTGGAACTGGATGATCTTTGAGGTCCCTTCCAACCCAACCCATTCTCTGATTCTATGATTATTAAGCAGCAAAAGATGCTTGTAGCTGAGCTACAAATGGAGAGAGGTGATTAGTAAATAGTGATTATTTGCTGCCCTTTGATAACATCATCTGCCCTCATAAAAGGACAGTGCACACAGGGAAAAAAAACATGATTTGCAGACAGAAACCAAAACTCTGCTCTTCCTCCACCAAAGCAAACCAAGGAATGCACACCAAGACTCAGAGAAAGCTTTGGGTGGCTTCAACAGTAATTCCTTCTAATCTCTGACAAGCCATAATCTGGCTTCATCCAGGTAAAACTCCTACAGGAATGTGGAGAGAGGAATCAGGCCCCTGCCACACAGCAATGAGCAGAAAAGACCAGAGGGTGAGGAGAGTTAAACTGCACAGCACAAGGAGTTGCTCAACAGAAAAGAAAATAAACTTGGAAAGAAAAGAAAGTGGTTAGTCATGAGGGATTATAACAGCCTATAGTAAACACTCTGCTTCATCAAATAAACAAAGCAAATACCCCATCCTGCAGGGTGCTGGGGAATTCTTGGGAAGGAAGTGCAAGATCTCTGCCTTTAGTGTATTCAGGCAGTGAGTTTGGGGTGAGAAGCTCTGGCTCCAAGGGACAATTGAACCTCTCAGTCCCCTGGCTCCAAGGGAAAATTGAATCTCTCAATCCCCTGGCTCCAAGGGAAAATTCAACCTCTCAATCCCCTGGCTCCAAGGGAAAATTGAACCTCTCAATCCCCTGGCTCCAAGGGAAAATTGAACCTCTCAGTCCCCTGGTTCCAAGGGAAAATTCAACCTCTCAGTCCCCTGGCTCCAAGGGAAAATTCAACCTCTCAATCCCCTGGCTCCAAGGGAAAATTGAACCTCTCAATCCCCTGGCTCCAAGAGAAAATTCAACCTCTCAATCCCCTGGCTCCAAGGGAAAATTGAGCCTCTCAGTCCCCTGGCTCCAAGGGAAAATTCAACCTCTCAATCTCCTGGCTCCAAGGGAAAATTGAGCCTCTCAGTCCCCTGGCTCCAAGGGAAAATTCAACCTCTCAATCCCCTGGCTCCAAGGGAAAATTCAACCTCTCAATCTCCTGGCTCCAAGGGAAAATTGAGCCTCTCAGTGCCCCAAAGATGAGCACAGCACAACCCAGAACTCAAACAGCAAGGTGCAAACACACACTTGATTTACCAGTGGATTTAGAGAGGCTTGCAAAAGTAACTTCAAATAATAAAACCTCCTTCCTCCAAGACCTTTCCAGCTCCTGTTTCTCAGCAATAAACTGTCAGTGCCTTCTGCTCTGCATTTCAAAAACAAAAGCTCAGTGCTGCCAGGAGTCCCAGGTCAGCACGTTGGGTCATACAGGAAAAGCCTCTGGAAGCTTTGGACCTGCATCTGTGGTTTGAGGAATGTGCAACTGAAATCAGCTGCTCCTCCAGCAGCAGAAGGGTGGAGGCTGACAATAACAAACTGACAGCTCCTGTACAGCCCTTTGAAGGCACCGTCTCCTCCTCAGCTCTACCAGAGTCTAAATTAGCAGCAGTTCTGGCAGCATTTTGTCTGCTGCTCGTGGAGCAAAAGGGAAGAGATTTGCTCAAATTCAGCTGACAGGTTTCTGCAGTTATCCCAGGTTCAACCACAGGCAAGTCTGTGGAGTGGGAGAAATCCCTGAACTGGCCTTGGACAAGAAAGAAAAGGTCCAACCAAGGTGCTGAGGGCCCTTCACTCCCAGAAACACACATTTCTCCATTGGACTATGTGGGGTAAGATCCTCAGAAGAATCATCAGAAGCAGCTCCTGTTGGCAACTGTCAGCAGAGAATCAGTGCTGACTTTATTAGATCATGACTATCTCTGGAAGTGCTCAACACAACAAGCAAGATGCACTGGACAGGAGAGACCACATCTGCATTATCATTACAAGTCCTCCAGTTCCACACTGCCCATTCAACAGCTCAACTTGCTGCCATTGTGGAGACACTCCAGTGAAATGCATTATTAAAATATCCATATATTTGAGCATAAATTTCCTATTTAAACCCACACTGCACCTTACTCTAGGCTTTCAAACCAGTATAGCTACACAAAACTGCCATGCAGACTCAGAGCCTTCTATTTCATAGAATAGAATGGTTTGGGTTGGAAGGGACCTCCAAAGGTCATCCAGTTCAAATTTCTTCTCTGTCAAAGTGTAAGGACACACAAACTCCTGAACTTTCCCAGAGTAACCAGCTATTTCAGCTTCACAGCAGTGAGGCTTTCATTCTGCATAATGTTTGTTATCAAACCAGGACAGGGAAGCACAGCAGATCCTGATGGCTGCCCAAGGGAGAGAAATTAACCCAAAATTCAATAGCAAACCTCTGTCACATTATGCAGCCTCAGGATACAGACTCATGACTTGACTAAATATACTTTTCCTACAGACTATCTCCTACAAACTATCACTCCATGTTAATCATGCTTATGAAGTGCAGCTCTGCTCAGCATGGAATTTAATATGACAATCTAGGAGCTTATCACATCAAGCATCACACAATGCAGCTTGATAGGAAAGGCTCAGAGCTTGCTTCCACTCTGCATGACCTTTTCCAGGATTTTTAAGAGATTCTTGCACATATTTAGTAGCAACAGGATAATGAGAGAGACCAGAACTGAAGACAGGGACAACAACTCTGATCCTGCACTAAGGACTGAAGCTCTGAGGATACACACTTTGATAAGACAGAATTTAACAACCTTAGAAATAGGAAGAAAAAGTGGAAAGGACAATTCAGAGGGAAAGTAGGTGATACAAGGCAAAAATGTGGCTGGCTGAGGAACAGTTGGAGAGGTACAGAGCAGAGATCCTGCTTTAGGAAAGCAAGGGGGAGTAGAAAGGCAGCCACACGTGAGACAAGGCACAGAAGCTTGTGGGATGCACTCCAACAGGTCCTTCCAAAGCAGGCAGCTATCCCTGAGCTATCCATTGCTGCAGGGAAGTGGATCCACTGCCCCTGAGTGCTCCATCCAGCACACACTGCTAATAGCAGGGGTCCCTCCCTATTGCCTAATACTGGATTATGCAAAAGATGATACAGAAGTGCCAAGTCAGGGCTTTGCATGATCGTTCCACACCCCTGCAGAGACTGCTCTGATGAAGCATTAGCCCTGGACACACCACACTCATTAACCCCTCCTCCTTCATGCTCATTCACTCCCCACAAGGCTGGGCAGAGCTGACAAAGCCAGCCTGCTGCTCTCCTTCTCCTCACACAGCTGATGTAGAGAGAAATGACAGAATTCCAGCCCTCCTCCACCCCCACACAGCCTGATCTCCTTAAAGATGAACTCTCAGCCTGCAATGAAGTCATTCTTCTAAGCTAGGGGTCAACTTAAGTCTTGGAGATCCCTTTGGAGATGATACTAGTCCAAGGACACATTTGTGCTCTGTGTGAGAAAGCTTTAATGCATTATGCTGGACACAGAAACTGAGGAAACACCAGAACAAGAGAAAAACTCTTGTAAGCTCACACCACTTGTACAGACCAACAAACTCAGGGCACATTTCCAGAACTGCCTGACCAAATCAGCCCTCTCTGAAGAAAACAAGATGCTGTAATATTTATTTTCTAAGCTGACTCATGCCAAAGAAACTGTTATGACCTGAAGCAATAGCCCAAATCAAAAGAAAAGCTCCAGCCTGAAAAAGTTTGCTGAACTCCTGAAATTTTTACCAGGCTGAATAAATTTTGAAGGTTATTGGTAAGCCACACAAGAAAATCTGACTTGAGATAGGGTGGTTCTGGGAACGTGGTCTACATTTCAGCTGCTCTTGAAATTATCTGTAAACTTACACATTCCTGAGGAAGATCCACATTCAATTTCCACAGTAACATTTAAAATACCTCTGACAAGCAGATGAGTCACTGTGGTCCTGCTCTCAAGAGTGACAAGGAACACAAGAAAACAGTTACCTGAAGGGCATGAGCTTGCAAAGAGAACCACACGTGCATGTGGGATTTAATGCCCAGTCCAGGCTGTTCTGGGATAAAACAACCAACATCTTGTCAAGGAAGTCTTTTGTCCTACAAAGATTCTACACAAACACAAATTCCCAGCTACACTGACTGACTGGCAAGACAGAGACCTCCAAAATGAAGTGGGTTTGGCATGGAATTATCTTCCTCAGTGTCATCAGGGCCACTTCTTCACTGACAGAGTGGTCAGGCACTGAAACAGGCTGCCCAGGGAGGTGCTGGAGTCACCATCCCTGGAGGAGCTCAAAGAACAAGTAGATGTGGAGCTTTGAGACATGGTCTAGGGGTCAGGGAGATGTTGGACAAAGGTTGGACTTGATGATCCTTGAGGTCCTTTCCAACCTAAATGACTCTATGTCAACCACCCATCAGCACTGCAATTTCCTCCCAAATGGTAATCAATAACCACACACCCTCTTCAGCCTTCAGTGTTCCAAGCAGTACTTACAGTTGTGTGGTGAGAGACACTGCCTCCAATGTTGAGGTTCTTGAGGAGCTGTGGTGACCCTCCATACTGGCCTGAGATCTGCTTCCTGACTTCAGCAGCAACAGTCCTGAAACAAGACAGGGACAACATTATCTCTGGACTTACACCAGAGGTGATACATCAAATACTCTTTGTGCTGCTGTTGAAATGAAAGCAAACACTTAGTGTGCTGCTTGGAATCAGTGTCACTGGCTGGTGAGAACAGACCTTGTGCATTAAATTCCTGGAGAACCACAAAATTCTTGCAAGGCTGCACATACACGTTCTTAACAGCAATTACTATTTTTTTCTTCCCTTATGTGAACTGCTCTTTTGTGCACATCTGTGGCAATAAAACACATGTGACACTGAGCACAAATAAACTTGTTCTCAGCAGGCTCTTTCTAGTTCCTACCAAGGAAAGCTCTCCTCCAGTGCTCTCCACACCAGTTCCAAGCCTGGTCACACATCTGCTCCTGTGCTCTGCTCTCTTATTTTCATCCCTTGCGTATTTTTGGGTTTTGCAGCCACAGACATGAGAACCAACAGCCACTTTCCACCCACTATCCAACCTCTTCAACACCCAGCTCAGGGGCAAAAAGGCAGCTCCATGCAGGGTGGGTTGAAACATCTAAAGAACAACACACAGGAAACAACTGACCAGGTCAGAACAAAAAAAAATTGATTCTCCTTCCACATAGGAAAGGTAGTGGTGGGACTACCTTGAAAGGCTGAGAGTCCTGGGGCTGTTGGGCTGGAGAAGAGAAGCCTCACAGGGGATCTGATCAATGCTGAGCAAGAGCTAAAGGGGGGGGGCAAGAGGCTGGGGCCAGACTCTTGGCAGTGATGCCCAGGGACAGGACAAGCGGCACAAACTGGAACCCAGGAGGTTCCATGGGAGCAGGAGGAGAAAGTTGTTTGGGGTGAGGGTGTTGGAGCCTGGCCCAGGCTGCCCAGAGAGGCTGTGGAGTCTCCTTGTCTGCAGAGATTCCAAAGGGGCCTGGACACACATAGTGAAATCCCATCACTGAGCAACTCTTCTCACCAGGAAGGAAAACCACAGATCAATCCTTCCATGCCTGGAGGGTGAAACCCCACCCTGCAACCCTCTGTGGTTTTCTGATTTCCCCAATAAGCCACTGGTGAGCCTGAAAGCACAAGAGTCATGTGAATCCACCAAGGGAACATCTCAGCAAAGGAAGAGCACATCAGAGAAGGGAAATGCCAATAGTCAAAGACCATCTTAACAAAGAGCCATGGGTCAAGCTCTAAGACAATCATCACCATGCTCCAGCAGCAAGCTGGGACAGCCTGGTTTGAGGATGGTGAAAATGGGTTTGTTTTAAAACAAGCCAAAAGCTCAGATTTCTTCCACAAAAAAAAAAAAAAAGAAGTAAAGATGGTTAAACCTCCTGAGCAAAACCTTGAGATGCTGGTGGGCTCCCAGCTTCAGGGCTGCTGTGGCAGTGAATGCTAGTGGGCAGGAATGGGGACACGTGGAGGCAACTGATGCCAATGGAAGAGAAGGGAACTCTAAAAGGGAACTAGCTGGGACAACCAAGCCTACCATGGAGAGCAGATGTTTCCTCAGGCCAGGGGATGGGAGTAAGATTAGCTAGAGGAAACATTATTTTGTCTTTTGAGAAAGTGGACTGCACAAGGGGAGAAAAAAAAGTTGGTTTACATATTCTGGTGCAGGAAGTTATTTGCTTCATGTTTGCAGGAGACTGTTTTCACTTCTGGGGGGTGGCATCTGAAAGGGGCCCAAACAGCTCCTGCTGGGGCTGGACAACACTCAGGCTGTGGGATCACCCTCAGAAAAACCATCCTCCCTGCTCCCACCACACACACCCCTCCTCCCAGACACGTGAGGACAAACCATGCACACTGACAGTGCTTGTAGGAAAATCTGGAACCTATTAAAATGGCTGCTTGGCATGAAAAATATTCTGCATCTGTGGCTGATGAGATTTAAAAGCTTGCCCCTGGGTTGTGGATGATCTCTGCTTTAAACCCAGTTTCTTCTCAAAGTGTGTTTTGTGTCATTCCTGATGATAGGCAGGAGTGAGCCCTTCACTGCAGGAAAAACCAGACCCCCCATTTCACCAGGCAGCACAAGACAGGAAAAACTACAGATCTTTCCTCTTTTTCAAAAGACAGAGTTTCCAGCTGGAAAGTACAGCCAGAGGAAACCTGTCCTCAGCTGGCAAACCACAGCCAATGTCCAGCCACGTTACTCAGTGCTGCTCCAGCTCCTCATGATCCAAGACATGCTTCAGGATAGACTCTGGAGGGGTTCTTGGTCCTCTCTTCTGCATGCTGGCCTCATCCAGGGCTGGGAGCTGTGCTGTGTGTGGAGCACATCCAGAACTCCACTTACAATCATGCTTTACCCCAATGGGAAGCAGAAGCCAGCTCAGCTGCAGTGACAGTGTTGCTCAGGAGCACTATGAATTAGCATGGATGCTACTGTGCTGCCCAACAGCATCACTGCTGGAAAGGTCATTTGATGCAAGAGGGGAAGAAACACTGATCAGGAGAGCTTCTGACCACCATCAGTGGCTGCTCCATGTTGCTGCCCCATTAATAACCTCACTGGATATTAAAACTTCCCCCAAAGCATCATCACAGAAAGTCAGAACTGAGCAACCTCCAATTGGTTTGACCAAGACACCACCATTAATTTCAAGTCTTCAGTGGTCCTACCCCTCCAGCTTCCAAAATTACCAATCAAACCCCTTCTCACATGAAGTAACTGGCTGTTGTCTTAAACCTTGAAGCTCCCAAGTGGAGTCTGAAGGACTTACTGCTGCTTACTCCAAGCTTGCAGCCTAATCCACAGCTCTTGTTGGCCACCTTTCCATACCACTGCATTCACAAAGGCACCAAACACCATTTCCCCTACTGGAAAGCATCATGCTTCTGACATCTAGAAACCATCTTCTCATGTAATCTGATCACCAAGTGTATTTATGGGTAAACTATACACACCTGGCTTTGTGCCAGCACCACCAGCTAGGTTCAGCAGCTCTCTTCCCACTCCTTCCTACTCACAAGGTATTCACCAAACTTTGTTTTCTGCAAGGCTAAGCAAGGTCAGACCCTGCCCTAGGTAGAGATGTCCCTACTTGTGTAGGAAGGTTGGACCAGATGACCTCTGGAGGTCCCTTCCAGCCTAAAAAATTCTATGATTCTGCTCCCTTCATCACCCTGATGGCTCCTCTCCACATTTGTCCCAGTTGGCAGTCACACCTTCTAACATGCTGGGTTTCAACCTGATCACTCACTCCAGATAAGGCCTGAGCAGGGTTCTGGAGAACAAAACGAGTATTTTCCTATCAAGAAAACACCTCAGCTGACCACCTCCTCAGAGGTTCTCAGTTGCCCTAAAACTGGTAACACCCTTGCCTCCCCCTCCTCCATTTCCAGAAGATGTTTGCCCAAGACAAATGCCATCTATTCATGACTGGTATGTTCATGTTCTATCATAACCCTGATTACTTTCTATTATAACCACTATTTCTAACTACAAGCTACAATTCCTAAAGCAACATAGGTTAAAAAGTGTTTTACACCAAATCCAACCAGAAAATATAATTAAATCTCAAAACAGAATCACAGAATGGGTTGGAAGGGACCTTAAAGATCATCTAGTTCCAGGGCAGGGACACTTCCCACTAGACCAGGTTGCTCCAAGCCCCATCCAACCTGGCCTTGAACACCTCCAGGGATGGACCATCCACAACCTTCCTGGGAAACCTGTGCCAGTGTCTCACCACCCTCCTAATGAAAAATATAAAACCCATTTAGCAGAACAGAAGAGCCATTAAGGCTCTTGATAATTAAAAGGACAAATAAAAACCTGCCTCTTTAACAGCCATCCTCTATTCAACATGAAACCTGGGACCCTCAGACAAACATTCCACTTAATTACAGCCCACAGCCTCATGAATGTCTATGTTTGAAGCACATCTTCCCCACTCCCTTCCTTCCTGACCTTCTTCACTGGTTAATTATTGTGTGTGCATGTGATTCTCACAGAAAAAAAGAAAAAAGGGCAAAAGAGAGGGAAAAAAAATCCCCTTGGAATTGGCTTCTAAAGCAAAACAAGATTGGTCATTCTCAAAGCACTTGGAGCTGCAAGTAACAAAATGAAACCATGTGTTTGCACTTCCATGTTTCTTTACTAGATATAAAAATCTGTTTCTACAGAGCCTACCTGCTCAAAACCAAAAACTGCTCCTTTGTTGCTGTTTTTTCAGTGTAAGCAGCAAACTGAAGTTCTCAGCAAGTTGCCTTCCCAAGAAAGGTCTCACTATGACCTGCCCAGGTTCAGAACTCCTCTCTTGCAGCAAAGGAGGGTCAGGCCACAGCCACCTCCATCATCTGCTGCTGTGATTTGAGGAATTCTCTTTTCCACAGCCCTCCCCATCCTGAAGGAGCAACACAAAGTGTTTCTCCCCACCTCACTAACCACAAACTGTTACTCCTGCCTGCTCTTCACCCTGTGTGTCACGTGCAGCGTCTCCCTGCTCAGAAGCCTTTGCCTCTTGAGAAAGGCAGCCTGGCACAGTGAGGCATCTGCACCCGCCCGTGGCAAAGCTGCTTGTCAGAGAGAACTGTATGGACATAGTTTACTTGTTAAAGCACAAGCATCCCCCATTGTTGAGCCAGCTCCCTTGTCTACAACCCTGCACGTGGCTGGAGGCATCTTGCTACGCTTGGGTCTGGCTCCCCAGAGCTCAGTGGCACTGGCTGGGGGTGCCCTTCTTGCCACCACAGTTGAGATGACCTGTCCCTCTGTCCCTGCGTGCTCCACCTTGGTTCTCCTGCTCCATCCAGGCTTGAACCACAGTGTGGTGGAGGAAGGAGAGCTCTGGCCTTCAGCTACCCTTCCTCCTCAACCCCAGGTCCTGTTTCCTTTGTAGTGAGCTCCTTCCACGGGTCTGATTTACAACCTGGAGCTGAGGAAATACCCAGCCTGACCCTGACTGCTGCGAGGTAAGCCTGGCTTCTTAAACACAACAACATGTTCCCTTCTCCCTCACTGTTGATTAAACCAGAAAACACCACAGAGCTGCCTGTGGTGCTCTTCTGATAATATTTGATTATCAAGGCTCAAAGCAGCAGCATCCCTGGGATGCAGCGAAGGGAAGGAGCTCCCAAGATACCTTACTGTGAAAATCACCACAGGGCTGGATTCTTCCAGAGAGATCAAAGTCACATCTCACATTAAAGAAGCCCAAGAAGGAAACCTCGTTGTTAATGTAACTTGTATTTTAAGTTATGCTGGAACAAGGAAAAATTGTTTTTTAAGAGAGCACCTCCTTTTGTGTTTTAATTATTGAGCTGGAGATGATTATCATCCCTGCCTTTCTTCTGCCCCTGACTTTTGGAGAATGGGAAGAAGTTGCTCTGAAGGTTCTGTTAAAAACACTTCCAATTATCCCTGATAGTGTTTTGACAATGCAAATGGCATCTGAATGTGGGAAGAGAAGAAACTGTGATGAAAACCCTGCTGTGACCATAGTATTTCTGGCCTGATTGGGTGCTAGGTGACAGCTTTGCTCTTGGCTTCAGTGGGTGAGGGTTTCACACCATCCCTGGGTACCCCCAGGCAGGGCCTGTCACCCTCCTTGACACATCATTCAGGAGATGCAAACGGGCTCTACATGAACATAAATGTGAATTTAGCCCTCCCAAGTCACCTTTCACAGCACCCCATGGGTGCAAAGGGAGCTGCAGCAGAAACCAGATGCTAGCTCTGAAGGCAGTGACCTGAAGTGTTTCCCCTGCAACTCAAAAGCTGTGATTACTCCAGAAATCTGTCTACATATAAGATAAGAGCTCTGGATGGTGGGGAATTTCCAAGCCACTGAATATCTGAGAACAGGGTCACCCCTTTCAGCCAGAAGATCCCCCCCAGCTCCAGGCAGCAGCTCCTCATGGCACCATGAGGTTCCCATTCAGAAGGAACTGGACCCATGAGGGTGAAAACAATTTTCTCCAGCCTCCATCAAGAGCAGGGGTCAGGAAAACTAAAAATTCTCAGCAAGATAGTAAAGACCAGTGATAGAAATCACACACCAGGGCTTTGTGTGAGGCTGGAGAGGAAAACAGAGGGTAAAGCAGGCGTGTTATTCCAAGTCAGAAGGATCTTCTTGAGCTGCAGGTGCAGTAAAAAAAAGAGGAAAACTCTTTCCAAGGACAGACATTGGCAAAATGGGGATGGTCTGACCAAAGCAGCAGTTCTGGATTCCCCCAAGAGCAATGACAAGGCACTGAGATACATGAAAGGCTACAGGAGTTTGCCTGAACTGCATGTTTTATACCTCTAACCTCTGTTCCTACACTGAGATGGAAGCAATAGTACACTACTGCAGCTATATTTTATATATATATTGCACTATATGCAGCAGTACACGTGCAGCTCATTATGATGCTGCAGAACAATGTGTTCCAACATAGTTTAATAAAAAATTTATTACCAGTATATTTCCGATTAAAAATTAAGCATTTCAGGCAAGATTTCAGGGATTATTAACTCACTATAGTAAGTTTAACTCAGGAGTTTCCTCTGATGGACACAAGAATAATCAGTAAGTACATGTGATGGCCAAAGTTCAGGTTAAAAAATGTGTTATAGCTTAAAGGCTTCCAACAAAAATGCAGCAGGACCTAGTCAGAAAGATAGAAGTCTTAAAAGGAGATTTTGAGCTTGCTGTGGCAGTCACTGAGAGATACTATCCATATATTTAAAGGGCAATAAAGAGGCACTGGAGTTCTGTGCATCTCCTTGAGCTGCAGCACAAGGGCTGAAGAAAGCTCAGGGCTGTGGAGACCACATGTGTGGTCTTCCTAAGAAACAGAACACGTTTCTTTTCCTACCACTGCTGTCATAACCAGCTTAGAAGCTTGCATCTGCTTGGTTGGTCTTAGTGATTTCCCTCCATGGATCCAAATTCCATCCCACCCAGGGAAACCCAGAGCAGTGTGGCCATTTCCTGTGAATAAGACAAATGCTATGTCCACCTCACTGAGCAAGCCAAACCGGAGGGCAGAGTGTGAAAATGTGATGGATCTATTCTTCTTTAAACAATGGAAGTGGGGAGGGCTTCCAGCAGCCACCAACACAGCTCTTGGGACTTCCGTATGCTGCTAGCTCAGACCTCATCCTCTGGAAGAGCAACACAGCAGCATGAGAAGGGCTACAGCTCAGTCTGGGCACCTCTGGGTACAACATCTCCTCTGCTCACAAGTTTTTGGCCTTCACGTGCACTGGATGTGCAGCCCATGAACCAGGAACTTGAGACTTCCCAGAAGACAACACTTCAATATGGGAAATCCCAGTGAGAAATGCAGCACTCTTAGAAATAAACACAACAGAAGGAGGGGGAGATGCAAGAGCCCTGCTCGGGGAGGAGCTGCCCTCATTGCAGACCACCTGGGTCCACACAGCCCAGCTGTGAGCAGTGTGACTCTGATGTGCTGAAAGGACCCCCTCTGACAGCCCTTTGGTGGGTCTGAAAACACATGGAGTAGATTAGATCAAAAGGTTCACATCTCTGCTGCTGCCCAATGAACCTGTGGCACCAAGACAGAGGTGGACATGGGCAGGAACATCATGAGCACCACAGTGGTCATTCCTGGGCCATTTTATTTAACTTCCTGCCAGGGCTGTACAACTCGCATGCTCTGGCTTCTAGCACTTGGCTCTCATGTGACTCTTTCTATGACTACAATCAAGAACCAGGAAAAATGGTCTGGCAGTAAATCCTTCTCTCTCCATTCCTGAAACCTTGATCCGTCACATTAACCCCTGGCCGGTGCACATCAAAGCTTGCAGAGAACTGTAAGAAAGCAGCAACGTTTTCACCCCTGTCTACAGACACCAAGTGGGGTGGGATTGATGTCACCCCCCTACCTCCTACCAAGCCTTTTCCTTTGAGCTCCTTTTCCTTTGTCCATGACCCTTCTCCATCACAGCTTCTGCAGCTATTTGTACCTACAGTTTTCGCATTCCATGCCATGAAAATGATACTTGTTTCACTGCTGCCCACAGGCTCCTGAGAAGCACCAGGGGAACGGATGGTTCCCACCTTCACTCTGCTGATAGTTACAGCTAAGAGAGGCATCACAGCCACCAGAGCCTGACCTGCAAACAGAAGAACTGGGGTTCCCACCTGGAACTTCCCTAGCTTGAAATACAGACCTGCAAACACCTGGTATTAGGAGGGAATTCCATATAAATACATTTTTCCTAAACAAAAAACAACCCAAAACTTTGTGAAACACCAGGCTGTGTAACCCTGCGAGTCTCGAGTAGCTCTGCCTGCCCAAGGAGCTGTGCTAACGCCAACCAGCCGCTGATCAGACACAAAAGGAAGGGAATTCTCTTTCTCCATTTTGCAAGCAGCAAGGAAGGAATGGGCAGCTCTGCAGCTCCAGGTGAGAGGGCTTCGGCCGCCGTCCCGGCGCTGCCCGGAGGAGGAGGAAGAAGGAAAGGAGGAGGAGGAGGAGGGAAGGCGAACCGGGCGCCCAGCCGCCGGGGCAGGCTCCGGCAGCCCCGCACCGGCAGGAAAGCCCCGGCCGCGCAGCCGGGAGCGCCGGGCCGCCCATTGTGCGGCGAGAGGGGGGCTGCACAAAGCGCCCGCCTGGCCTTTGTTCACCGGCAGCTGAATTAAACAGCGCTTTTCCTCCTTTTTTGTGTTTTTTCCCGTCCCNCGGCCATGGCCGCGCTGCGGGGCTCCGCTCCTCGGCGCTGGCGGAGCCGGGAGCCGGGAACGGCCGCCGTAATGCTCCGCCGAGGCGCGCACCCGCGCCGCGCAGACCGGCCCGGCTCCCCCCTCTGCGCCCGCCCCCTTCCCGGGCGGGAGCCGCTCCTCGCAGACTTACGGCGCGGCGGGGGCTGGAGGGACCGGAGCCGTTCCCCTCAGTCCCCGGGGCTCGGGCAGGCTTCGCCCAACGCGCCCTCAGCTGGGGTTAATGCTTGGAGATCCACCCGTGGTTGGGTTGAGCTCTTCACCCGGCTCACACCACCCAGCATCTCACCCCAGTGGCAAGTGGAGTTCAACTGGAAGCTGTGGGCAGCAGAGGCCTCAGCCCAGAATCGCTGCTGGGGTCTCTTGGGTTCCTTGGAGGAACCTCCACAGCTCCAGGGTGCCACAGCTCTGTGTGGCATGGGGGGGTCCCTTGGCCACCCATATCCCCACTAAACGTGGCACTGAGCTTTGATTACCATGGTCCCATACGCTGTATGTGCCCTCAGTGATGAGATTGGGTTCTTGGTCCATCATGCCCTGAATGGTACCAACTTTTCCTTCAGAAAGGCTAAAAATCATCCCTAATGGTGATATAGAAGATGGGTGGAGTAGCGTAACAACCATCTTCCCATCCAAACAGGTCATTACGACCAGTCCCTCCATAAATGTGGTGTGTTTGAGGTGGTCATCCTAACAGGAAGAGAAGATAAGAGGGTGAGGAATCAAAAAAGCCACCTATTTTGGGACTTCAAGAGAAGATTGACATATTCTTGGAGACAATTCCAAGTCTGACAAGTGTTGTATGTTCATCTAAACCAGGGAACTATTCATGATAGCCCAGGACGTGCCACTGAATATCAGACCTCAAAATCCACAAATATGGACGTGTGGGAGTGATCTCAGTGAAGATCACTGGACTCTTATGTGTATACAACACCAATCCCATGCAGGTAGGATGGTGGCCCACAGAGAAACATGTGGTCACGTCTCACAGAATCATAGAATNTGTTTTTTTCCCCCCCCCCGCCGTTCCCCAGGGGAGCGGCGCTGCGCGGGGCGGACACACGGACCCGGCCGCATCCCCCACCCCTTTGTTGTAGACCCGGGGGATAGAGGGGGGGGGGAACCGCAGCCCCGCGGCGCCGGCCTGGGCGGACCCTGCCCGGCGGCCCGGCCGGGGGCTGCTCCCGGGNCACCCCAGTGGCAAGTGGAGTTCAACTGGAAGCTGTGGGCAGCAGAGGCCTCAGCCCAGAATCGCTGCTGGGGTCTCTTGGGTTCCTTGGAGGAACCTCCACAGCTCCAGGGTGCCACAGCTCTGTGTGGCATGGGGGGGTCCCTTGGCCACCCATATCCCCACTAAACGTGGCACTGAGCTTTGATTACCATGGTCCCATACGCTGTATGTGCCCTCAGTGATGAGATTGGGTTCTTGGTCCATCATGCCCTGAATGGTACCAACTTTTCCTTCAGAAAGGCTAAAAATCATCCCTAATGGTGATATAGAAGATGGGTGGAGTAGCGTAACAACCATCTTCCCATCCAAACAGGTCATTACGACCAGTCCCTCCATAAATGTGGTGTGTTTGAGGTGGTCATCCTAACAGGAAGAGAAGATAAGAGGGTGAGGAATCAAAAAAGCCACCTATTTTGGGACTTCAAGAGAAGATTGACATATTCTTGGAGACAATTCCAAGTCTGACAAGTGTTGTATGTTCATCTAAACCAGGGAACTATTCATGATAGCCCAGGACGTGCCACTGAATATCAGACCTCAAAATCCACAAATATGGACGTGTGGGAGTGATCTCAGTGAAGATCACTGGACTCTTATGTGTATACAACACCAATCCCATGCAGGTAGGATGGTGGCCCACAGAGAAACATGTGGTCACGTCTCACAGAATCATAGAATGGGTTGGGTTGGAAGGGACCTCAAAGATCATCCAGTGCCAACCCCCCTTCCATGGCAGGGACACCGCCCACTAGACCAGGTTGCTCCAAGCCCCATCCAATCTGGCCTTGAACACCTCCAGGGATGGAGCATCCACAGCTTCCCTGGGCAACCTGTGCCAATGTCTCCCCACCCTCAGAGTGAAGAATTTCCTCCTAATTTCTAATCTGGTGTGTCACCCAGAGGCACATGCACACATGCACACAGATGGGAAGTGTTCAAAGCAAAGACCACTGAAAAAAGGCTGATGAAGATACCCCACAAACACCTGCCAAGACAAAGACTTTTGCTCTTGGATCATTGCCTGCATGTGGAGCTGCACACAGGAGAAATCAATCATGCAAAGCAGGTGGGATAAGCCAGTGAGCTCTTGACCTTCTTACATCCAAAGGTTGTGGGTGCTCCATCCCTGGAAGTGTTAAAGGTCAGGCTGGAGGCAACTTTGAGCAACCTGGTCTAGGGAGAGAAGTGACTGCCCCTGGCAGGGAGTTGAATGAGATGATCTTTAAAAGGTCCCTTTCAACCCAAACCATCCTATGATTCTATGGATAAATTCTTGTATACAGTGTGTGTGCTTCCAGAACCAGACCTGAGCATGAGCACCACAGTGTAAGACAGACATTGAGGTGCTGGAGCAGGTCCAGAGAAGAGCAACAAAGCTGGTGAAGGGTCTCAAGAACAAGTCTTATGAGGAGTGCCTGAGAGACCTGGGATTGTTTAGTCTGGAGGAGACTGAGGGGACACCTTATTGCTCTCTACAACTACCTGAAAGGAGGTTGTAGAGAGGCAGGTGCTGGTCTCTTCTCCCAAGGAACAAGCGATAGGACAAGAGGAAATGGCCTCAAGTTGTGCCAGGGGAGGTTTAATCTGGATATTAGGAAAAGTTTCTTTACTGAAAGAGTGGTCAAGCACTGGAACAGGCTACTCAGGGAGGTGGTGGAGTCACCAGCCCTGGAGGGGTTCAAAAAATGTGTAGATATGGTGGTCATGGTAGTTTTGGGTTGATGGTTGGACTTGATGATCTTAGAGATCTTTTCCAACATTAATGATTCTGTGAGGGACCACCAGAAATGCTTCCTCTTTCCCATTCCCCATCCCATGTGGAATTCCCATTCCAAAATGGCATTGGAGATGCAGGAGAGCTAATTTAGTCCTGCCTTAGGGGAAAGTGTCACTGCCCAACTCTTGTATGTGGAAACTGGGGATCCTGCACTTCTGCAAAAGGAAACTCTGATTGCTGCCAGAGGATGCAAAAAGCAGCCCAGCCCCAGAGCCCTGACACACTGAGCATGGGGTGGCCAAGGTCAATCTTGGATTTCAGGTTTCAGTTTCTCCTCCTGTCAGTTACTACCACAGACAGAAAAACTTAACTTGTGGGACACGTAAAGCCAGCTCAGCATGACCCCCAAAATCTACAGAGCTTATTTAGTAGCCTTCTGAAGTGATTTGTCAGCACTGAAGACCAAGGGTAGTCTTCCAATTGCTGGAATGACACAGGTGACTTTAGGTCTGTCTGATGCTCAGAACAGCCCAGTTTGAACAACCTCCCCAGCTGTGCCTGCCTCAGCCTGCACAGACATCTGAGCCTTCCATCAGCTGCTTCCTGCATCTCCAAAGGCTGCAGCACAGGGGCTGAGGTACCTCACTGCTGGCTTTTGATGTCACCTTTCCTCATCTACCAGTGCCCTGCTCTTTGCTGACTTTTTCTGCAGCTCCAAGCTTGGCCAGATGAGCTCTGGCAGATGTGATTTCAGCCTTTGATTCCAGCATCACTACCTCCAAGAAGGGGTTAGCCCATTTATGCAGCCACCATCACTAAGCATCTGCTGCTTCTAGGAAGGGGTCTCTGACAAGGTGGGGGTGATCCTCACTTGCTTTGGGGTCCATTAGTACTCCACCAGGACAAAGACTGAGCATACACTACACTGGGAGTTGAGGTGATGGGTCTCCACCATAGCTGCTGCACTTCCCAGTCCTTTAAAACACATCACTAAAATGCTGTTTTATTGAGAATTCACTTCACTCAGTTATAATCCACCTGGGTCGATGCCTCCTCCTAACACAGATATAACTCCTCCAGCCTGATAATTAGTAGATTAGGTCCTAGGCAAGAAAAATCTTTTGGATTGTAGCCATAAAACATTTCATAAAGTGAACCAATCCCACATCTTGTTTGCTACCATTCTCTTTACCCAGTCCCCTGCTTCCTTGTTCTTATGTAAACTTCCTCAAGGCAAACACACCGAGAACATTTTCCACTGCAAATGTGCCCAACGCAACTCAACAAACAACGTAGTAAATAAGAGACTGCAAATTCAGGGAGCCATCTACTGGCAGCTCCGTGAAAGGGACCGAGTTCATTAAGGGCCAAATCTTCTCTGCCTCTCTGCAAATAATTTCTTTAAAAATAAGGAACTACATACACATAAACTGTACAAACATAATTATCTTCTCAGGACACGCACAGCAAGAGTGGAAGGTGCTGCTGTTCTCAGAGCAGCCTCGTTTGCCCAGTGCCCAGGTTCTGCCAGGTCAATGAGAAACTAGGAGAGTAAAGATGTGAAGACTCTCCGAGTGCTGCAGCCTTCACTGCATCCCTCCCATCCCTGTTATTTCTTTTCCAGGCATAGCAGAAGCTAATGGCAGCAGAGCTAGAAGCAGATCAACATGCCCCCAGTACAGCATTTCAAAGACCAGTTTTATAGGCAATCATAGAATGGGTTGGGTTGGAAGGGACCTTCAAGATCATCTAGTTCCAACCACCCTGCCATGGGCAGGGACACCTCCCACTAGACCAAGTTGCTCCAAGCCCCATCCAACCTGGCCTTGAACACATCCAGTGTTGGGGCATCTAGAATCTCCCTGGGCAACCTGTGCCAGTGTCTCATCACCCTCAGAGTGAAGAATTTCCTCCTAATTTCTAATGTAAATCTCCTCTTTTACAGTTTACAGCCATTACCCCTCATCCTATCACTCCAAGTCCTCATAAAAAGTCCCTCCCCAGCTTTCTTGTAGTCCCCTTCAGATACTGGAAGGCTGCAATGAGGTCCCCCCAGAGCCTTCTCTTTTCCAGGCTGAACAGCCCCAACTCTCTCAGCCTGTCCTCGTAGGAGAGGTGCTCCCACACAGATCTTAAATTAAGGGTAACCGTGGCAGAGATTCTTACAGGTACCCTACTGGAGCCTCCTCTTCCCTAGCCTAATCCTGGAATGGAGTAAGAAAACCTGGTTTTAGATGGAGTGAGTGGTACAAGCAGAACCATGCTGGCTACACCAGTGGAGACAAACACCTCAACAAGTATCTAGTGAGGGGATATGCTCATGATGACTGTCCATTACTGCTTGAAAGGGTGGTGCACAAATTACTGCCACAGGCAGGCTCAAGTACCAGGCACATGTGAGCAGATTCACACTTGGGTAGACAGGTGACTCTAGCCTGGAGAAGGACCTCAGGGCCACCCTCAGCAGACAATGCAGTCACAGTCTGAGCATGCAGGTGGGAACATCTCAAGAAGCAACTTGGGAGAATCCTTTGTTCCCTGAAAGGACTCCCCAGGTGAATATGCTGCTTTAGGATGTGGTATATTGACTATTAACCTTGAAGATCCCTCCCAACTTCTCTGTGAAGCCCATGATGTTCTGGAGTAATGGCCTTGCTTCAGAGACAAAATAGTTGTCACAACTTTCCCTTTTGAATCAATAATGCTCCTCATCTTTATAAAGCCCTGTATCATTTATCTAACCATTCTATTTCCAGTGGTGTTGCTAAGCCCCACAACCCTTCCATGAGCACATCTGAGGTTTTTTGTTCTTCAACGGGTGGGAGGAACTTTGTTCTAACCTATTTTAACAAGTACTTCTGTGAGCAGCAGAATTACCACAGCCTGGGTTCCAGTGTTCTCCCTTTATCCTATCCCAGGGTCTCTTTTTACCCATTTCCACAAAAACTGGAGGTATTTAAGTATCTGTGAAGCTCTGCAAGCTCAATTCAATCACAGAGTGGTTTCAAAACTTTCCAGAGGGAAACAGATCACAGATGGCTTACTTTCCTAGGAAATGAAACTAAAAATACATGAGGAAAATTTCCCTTCTCTCTAGGTCCTTGACCCAAGGTCTGCTCTGTTTAGACAACATGTGTTTTGGAAAGCACATACTGTTGGCCAAATATTTAAAAGGCTTTTCAAAATGTCTTGTGGGTCACTGATGAGTGTTTAGATGACTTCCCAGAGGTGACCTAGTGGAATAGTGGCAGATAATGGAGCAGAAGCTTCATTCCCCTGACTGCCCAGGTGTTCTCTTACCCTTCTGCAGCACTGGGTGGGTAAATGTCATGTAACTCTGGTATCTCCAAGATCCATAGAGCAGGGAGGATCTTCTCTCATTTTTAGCCTTCTTAACATTGCCACTTGGCATTATCCACTTGATTCACCTATTAAAAAAAGCAAAGACAAACAATGATGAACATAGATTTTCAATATTTCCTTACCAGTGCTGTATTATTTGAGCACAAATAGAGCTCAGAAATGGCTTGTGTGGCCTTTATGCCATTAAAAAGTGTGAACTCGGTGACATTTGTGAGAGGTCTGTTGAAAGCAATTTGTTCTCTCCCACTCCCTCTGCAAATCTCTCCTACAGAAATAGGAATTAGAAAACTCTAAAGACAGTTATTTTTGGTTGCCTGAGTAATTATTTGGCAACCCAAAGCTTTGTTTTTCATGATCTGCCTGATGCAAAAGGCAGATAATAAATATCCCCATTCTCCTAACCTGATAACCTGAGGGATTTACAATGTAAACCCAGGTGGTGTGTTCTGTGGCCTATCAAATCAGGGCATGGTTATTAAATTTCAGAGCAGGAAGGTGCAGGCAACTAAATCCAGGCAAGGGAATACCCTTGGTCAACTGAGTAATTCCTTGTTCAGCATTTAGCCAAATCCAAGCCAGGTTAGCTACTCAGCTCTCAATATTCGAGGCCATACACAAGAAGACAAGCACATTCATCTCTGTCTCTGAGAATAAAAGCAAAGATGAAACTTTAAAGAACTATTACTCCTAAAAGAGGTCATAAAATTCCAAAGGCAGGAGGCCCGTTTCCTCCTGCACTGACAGATCACCCACCACTGCAGGGCCACAGCCTTTCATGCAACAAGCAGAAATGTGGGGTTTATTTTTAAATCTTTATCTTTGCTGGGAATATAAAGACATAGATGGTGTGTGTGCCACTTTCTGTCTATTACCTCTCCAGTTTTCAAAGGGGACAGTAACTACATAGGAGTGTTCTTCAGGAATTTTTAAATTCTATCAGGGCAGTGTTATTACTATAACTCTGCTACAGAGATTCTTGCTGCTAGAGTCTGAAGAATTCCTAAACCAGATGAGGATTATGATGGGGAATTTATAGGAACACAGAAAAGAAGAGCAGGGCAAGCAGCGAGCTGAAAGGCAGGGGAAGGATTAGAAAAGTGATCTCCTATATCCCTGCTTCAAGCCAACAGCCAGACCTTAAACACAAGGTGTTGTCTGCTCTACTAATACCTAAAATCCTTTTCACTGATCAACCCTAAGTGAAATACGTGATATCCATGAGATTTCATAACAAGAAACAAGGTGAAACACATGAAAAATCTATTGTTATTTGTACTGAAGCTTCATTTTAGATCATGTGCTATAATCATGTGCTCATTATAAAAAAATTAAACTGAGTCTGATCATCTTTGACCAGCAGAAGGCAGTAAAATCACAAAATGAAAAAAACCCCACATTTAACTTTCCTCATGAAGCCAAACTTGTGCTGTTGAGCCCCAAGAATTCATGGACAGAGTCCTAGAATCTTTCTATAGGATGTTAGGCAGAAATGCCAGTTCCAGACATTCAAGAAATTCAAGTCACATCCTAAATCCTGCACTTTTTTTTTTTTTAAACCCTTGGCTCCTGATACAGCCAATGACTATTTTTAAGCAGCTTAAGACAAACAGATTAATGAAGAACCTACTTTACAAAAGACTAAAAAAAAACCCCCAAAATCCCTCAGCTCATCTCGCCTAGGAGCTTGAGATGCTGTGACCATTTAGGAAAGAAAGCAAGCAGCAAATTGAAGTGGAAAACACTGTTGGCGTGTGAACAAACACCTGTGTGCTCAGGCTGGAGATTCAAACCTTCCCAAACCTCCAGACAGTTGGGAGATTTGGGAACCATTTTGCTGTAGTGGAGTCAAAAGACACAAAACTAAACCCAAGACAACCAAAACCACACCAAAACCCCACGAAACAACAAACAGAACAATAAGAACAAGACAGAAAGGCAAAACACCTTGAGACGAAGGTGGCGGCTCCGTGAGGGGGAGGCCGCGCAGAGGCGGGTCCGGCCTGCCCGCCCAAGGCCCCCCGGGCCTCCCTCCCTCCCTCCCTCCCTCTTTCCCGCCTATCCCGGGGGCTCGG
>VYZX01014999.1:818-12900 GCA_013401335.1 Brachypteracias leptosomus
TATATATAATATGTATAATATGTATGGGGTTTATATATATATATATTTGGGAGTCCAGATGATGGAGAGGGAGCTGCCTGGGGAGGGAAGGGGTGGTTGAAAGGTCCCCTGGTCCCTGGGGTACCACCCCCAGGCGCACAGCTGTCTGAGCATCAGCACCTGGGGGGGGTTCCTCCTCCTCCTCCTCCTCCTCCTCTCCCCCCACCCATGATCAGGCTAACCAGGGCAACCTGGGCCCAGCACAGGGGGTGTCCTGCAGCCCCCAGCTCCTCTGCCTGAGGTTGTGTCTGAGCTTGCTGGTGGGGCTGGAGGAAGCCGTGGAGGTGTTTTCATCAAAGAGATGTCCTGGGGGTGCAGGAATGAGGTGCTCAGACCTCTCCCTGTGAACTCACCACGGAAGGGGTGGACAGCAAGATGAGCAGAGCTACTGAGCTCCCTGAAGCCCAGGAGCTCACCTGAGGTAAGCCATGGGGCCTTTGGCCTTTTATCCTCTCTCTATTTATGCAAACAATATTTGTGTGGACTTTTGAGTCTTCCTGGCTCAGAAGGAGGTGATAACACAAATTATGATGCCTAAGTCACTTCAAGGAAGGAAGAACTTCAAGGGAAGAAGAACTTCAAGGAAGACTCATCATTAACATGGTGATTCAACCTTCATCCACCCTTTTCCCCAGTACCCCGTGCTTGTGTCCACCACTGGTTGGGAAATCTTCTTTCCCCAGAAAGGGTGAGTGGCCCTTGCCCTTGTGAAGGTGCATTTGGGTTCCATGAGGCTGGTGCCCCTTTCACACCCACTTTTAGACTCAAAGGAGAACTTTACCTCCATGAACAAGCTGGTTCTCCACGAGCACCAGCCCCACCTGTACTATCAGCTGAGCCCTGTAGGTTGTGCCTCTGGGCAGCTTTTCTCCCCAGCTCTGCTCTGAAGTGACGCAGCTCAAACCTTCCTCCTCCCAGATGATATTTGCTGGGGAAATCATTAATGGCTCACATCTGCCAGATCACCTTTGTCATCAACCCATAATGAGCTTAGAATAAACCAGAGGGAGCTGCAGGGGGGAAAATAACCAGCGAATACAGCAAGAACCTGAATTATCTCTGCTGATAAACTCTTGTGTGTGTTTTCTGATGTTTCCACACGATGCCAACGGTTTGAAGAGCTCTTCAAAGCCTTGGGAGGCAGCTCTTTGCCCTGCAGCAAAGGGAAGGGGGGGTGAGGAGGTGCCTGGTAGAGCTGGGATGCTTGAGCAGCAATGTTAGTGCTAATTAACATCAGGAAAATGATGAGGTTGATGCATTTTCTATGGTTGAGGAGTTGTTTCGGTTGGTTGGTTTGTGATGGTGACAGATCCTCGTTGGTGGCCACACCTGATGATGGGCTGGTGTTCAAACTTTGGGAAATAGGGTGAAAAAGCCTGGGCTGGTTTGTGCTGTTACATCAGGGAAGGGCTCTGCTAAAAGAAGTGACCCAAGTATGGCAGGTGCAGGAGGAACCAGGGAGGTTGGCTCAGAAAATTGAGTTACACCAGGTTTTATTCTGTTCTGCTCAGGGGCTTTTGTAGAAGACACAAAAATATGCCTCATTTCTGCCCATCACGCCCTGCCAAGCCAGCCCGTAATGCAGCAGCCCTGCCTGTTATCTCCAGTGAGGTGCAGGATGGTGTGAAATTGATTTATTATGAGATTAATTCAGGGTGGGGCAGCAAATCCCCTCCCCTTGGCTGCACATGGCTCAGGTGCTGCTGGAGCTCTCAGAGGAGGCTCTTCTTGAGCTGAGCTCCTCCTCCTGCCTGCACTGCTATTGTCCTGGGGAGGAAGAAGCACCCCAGGGCTCTGGAGGGAAGGTCTGACATGATCTGGTTGTGCAAAGTGCTCCTTGGTGTCCCTTCAAGAGGACAACAACACTGGGTAAGGTCGTGTCCCACCAGGTAGGGAGCAAATGGAGTGGGCAGGAGCTGCAGGGGATGAACTCCAGCCTGTTCCTCCAGCTAACATGACCTTTTTTTTTTTTCTCCCATGACATTATTCCAACCGAATGCTCCTGGGGCTTGAGAAACCACCACACAACTCATGGCCCTCCAGCTCTGGAGGTGACTCATGGCCAGGCTGAGGAGCACACATGGGCTCCTTCCAGCTGGCCTGAGGAGCAGGGTCACTTGCGTTTGCCACTCCCCTCATCAACCTTTAAGCAGATCCAGGGGAGGTGTGTGGAAAAAAAATCAATGGGGATATTGCCAATCATTTGCAAATGGATAAATTCCATTTTTTCCCTATGCCGGGGTAGTTGCTGTTGCTTAGGTAGGGAAGGGGGAAGGCTGAAGATCCTCTTGGGCACTGTTTGTTACCCTCAGCTGCAGGTGATCATCTTTTCTGCCACTTTGCTCCAACAGTTCATTGAATCCATGCCTGAAACTGGATCTGGGCAACAGGAAAACCTTATTTTTTAGGCCAATGTTTAACCCACTTTACACAGCAGTCAGGTGTTAATTGTTGAGGCTTTATGGCTGGCCCAGAACTTCACCCAACACGATCACTAAGTACAAACTCACATCCCTGCAGCTCCTCTGGGAATTTTCTGTGTTTCCTATTTTCTGTAACTCTTCCACGCCCAGGGATCAGGGACGAGCACACGGGATAGAGACAAGAGCTGAGGAGCTTCAGAGCTGATGCTACAAACATCTCACACGCTCTGCACTGCTGGGTTGAAGTTATGAAGTCAGCTGGCGTTTAGTGAGAGGAAAAAGAGGAATTCTGTTTTCTCCTCTTCTACACAACAGATCTCAGAGCCCGGGTCTATTTTTGCCATGGAGAGTCAGGACTAAGGGAACAACTGAGCCCAGAGCTTTGCCTTATAAGGGAACTGCCAGAAAGCCTCTGAGCAGAGACATCACAAAGCGAGTGGGGATGTGTCAGCAAGAGGCTGCAGGGATGGAGGGCCAGAAAACCCACACGCCTTGGAAGAACCCAGCAGAACCCCAGTGTGGAGGCCACCAGCTCCTGCTGTGCTGTCACCCCAAAGAAACACCTACAGGTTTGCCCGAAGGACCCTCATTTGTAAGAGTGCAGAGAGTTTCTATGGCAGGGTGGTGCTCCAGCTGACTTCTCCTCAGCTGGAAGCTACAAACACCTTCTGGGCTACCAGGGTCTTCCAGCTGGATGGGGAGAGCTCCTTCTCCTGATTGGAAACCTTCCTGGTTGTAGCTCCTGGTTGTCGCCCTGCTCCCCAGCCCTTACCTCCTGGGGCAGAAGGTTCATGCTGCAGTCCCCAAGAGCCTCATCCATCAGCAGCTCAGACCAACAGGTCCTCTTCTTGTGCCACACCTGAGTTCATGTGGTGGTAGAGGGACAGCAAAGGCACCTTGGCTCAGCAATGAAGGTAAAACACGTTTTAATTAAAAGGACAAGTGGCTATGAAATGTTCCTGCAACCTCAATTAAATAGACATCGACAGCACCAGGGCTCGGTTGGGGTTTTTTTGAAGCATAATCAATCTAAATAGATCTGCTCCTGTCTGCCCTGCAGCCACGTGACCCCCCCGGGGTTTGGCACCATGAAACCCAGCCCTGGTGGGAGAGCAGAAGGTCATCTGTGACCAACAGCTCTGCTTGGGCTGCCCCCCCAGGGGAGCCACACGTGCTGCCAGACAGAAACTGGGTGTGCAGACCAGCAGCTGTGGGGAAGTCCCCTTGCTCGTTTCAGAAGAGAAGGGCCAAAACTGAGAGCCCACGGCCAGCTGGCCACGTGCAGGCTGCCATCCAGCTGAAAGCTCCACCTGACCTCACCTGGAGCTGAGCCCAGCTTTCAATCATAGAATCATTTAGGTTGGAAAGGACCTCCAGGATCATCAAGTCCAACCTTTGTCCAACATCTCCCTGACCCCCAGGCCATGTCTGGAAGCACCACATCTACTGGTTTGTTGAAGCCCTCCGGGGATGGGTGCTCCAGCACCTCCCTGGGCAGCCTGGTCCGGTGCCTGACCACTCTTGCAGTGAAGAACTTCTTCTTAGTGTTCAATTTGAAGACTACAGCACAGGGCAGAGACCTTGGATGCTTCAGGAATTCAGCTTGACCAGTCCCTCTGCTTCGGAGTCCAACGGATCCTTCCTGCATGGGAGAGGTACCTCTGAGGAACGTGCATCAAGAGATGCTCTGCACATGGTTATGACTTTTGGAGGAGCAGGTTCAGCTCCAGAAGACACCCTGAGGGCAAGGCGTTGTGTAACCTGTGGGAGCACCACCCACTGCTGCTACTAGGTGTGGGTGATGGGACTCTGTGGTAGAGCCAGAAATCCAGCATGATTTTTAGGTGTTAATGATAAAAAGTCGGTGTTATGGAAGCTACAGCTCCCCTCACTAAAGGATCTACAGTATAAAATGGTAAAAAAAAAAAAATATATATATACACTGCTGGGCATGGAGAAACCTTGTGTAGAAACATCTGATACCCCAGAGCAATCAGGTCTGATGGATGAGCCTAAAGTCCCACTTCAGGAGCAGATCTGAGAAGTGCAAGGATATTTCCCCACGTTAAATACGTACGTACGAGGCTCTGTAGAGGTTTGAAACCTCATGTGCAGCTGCAGGAACATCTCACCTTGCCAAGAGCTCTGAGCAGGTTGCAGCCAAACCTCAGCCCTGGGAATAGCAAGTCCTTTTTTACGTCATTGTTGCTGTAAAAACGTGAATTTCAATGAAATCCCTCCCTCTCTGATCCCCACCAGGACCTGCAGCACCATGAGGTGCCTGCTCCTCAGGAAAGCCAAACCTGTGCTCTTCCATCCCAGCCTGGAGTTAATCATTGACCTTCCTCAGGTGCAAGCTCCGTGCTCCTGAGAAAACAAAAACAAAGGTACATTCCTGCCCCAAGAAAATGTCCCTGGGTCTGGGTGTGAAGTGCTAATGAGTAACTTCAGCACATGGTTAGTGCTGAACTTTTTTGTGGTTAAAACCCTCAACTTTGCGTCCTGAAAATGTTCTTGAGCATCTTCTTTCCGAGCTATGCCTTGTGTGTGCTTCTCCCAACCCCTCTTCTCCACCTGGCACCTATCTCTAAATGCATCCCGTGGCTTTTTTTGCCCTTGTTTCTCTATTTTTGGTGCTGGTAGGTGGATTTTGGCTGTTCTCCCACACGCTTCTCCATCCAGACAGCTTTGGGAGTGATGTTTGTTGTATGAATCCTTTCTGCTGCTCTGGGAGGTGGTAATTACTAGCAAGGTGGTCAAGTTGCTGCACGTATATTCACAAGGGTTTGTAGAGACAGGACGAGGGGGGATGGTTTGAAGCTAGAAAAGGGCAGATTTAGGTTGGACATTAGAAAAAAGCTCTTTAATCTGAGGGTGGTGGATCACTGGAACAGGCTGCCCAGAGAGGTGGTGGAGGCCCCATCCCTGGAGACATCCAAGGTCAGGCTTGATGGGGCTCTGAGCAGCCTGCCCTAGGTAGAGATGTCCCTGCTGATTGTA
Source organism: Brachypteracias leptosomus (assembly GCA_013401335.1). Lineage (NCBI taxonomy): Eukaryota > Metazoa > Chordata > Aves > Coraciiformes > Brachypteraciidae > Brachypteracias > Brachypteracias leptosomus. Next base: position 6,281 of record VYZX01014999.1, read on the forward strand.
GGGGGGTTGGACTAGATGACCTTTGGAGGTCCCTTCCAACCCAACCCATTCTCTGATTCTATGATATGTTCTGTAAGGCAATGTTGAGCCTGGGCAGAGAGGAAGGAGAAAGCCCCTCCTTTGATGCCACCAAACCCCATGGGTTTTGCCGGCCACAGGCAGCACCAGGGGTGACTCATGGGTGATATGTCAGCTATGTGACCTTCTGAGCTGGGGCTGGGAGCCAGCTGGAGAGCATGGACCAGCTCACTCAAGATAACTCGTGCTTTCCTTGTTATTGTTGTGCATTCTCTTCAATGCCAGGGCTGGTGTCACCTGCACGTCCCGAGGAAGCCCTTGACTGCTGGTAGCTCTCTTGGCAGGGCTCAAGTATTGAAATAACCCCTGTGTGGGGGTCACCTCCAGGTGAGCAAGGAGGGATCTCTGTCCCTTGGCCCATCTCAGAGCTCTTGGGGTGGTTTAGCACATCCAGAAACACGAGTGGTTGATAACACCACCCACATCACTGCAGGCTCTGCAGACACAGGACGTTTATGGTGTTACAGCCTCTCCTACCTTTGCTGGGGCACTTGCAGCACTGTTTCATCCACCAGCCCTCGTTCCATCCCTCTCCAGCTCCTTGGAAGCACTGCTGGCTGCAGGAGGTGGCTGGGAGGTGAGGGGGATGCTGCACCTCTCTGGCGGCAGCTGAGGAGGATGTTTTTGTGGCGAGGAGGAGGAGCCGGGTGTGCGGCACGGGTCCATGGACCTGGCTGTGCCCACCTGAGGATCTATTTTAATCCCCAGGGTTTTGAGCCAAGGAGCTGTGTGGGTTCACCAGGAGCGTGTTGGTCCTGCTGCCCAGAGCCATGAAAACGTGCCAGGAACTCTGATTCCCACCATCTGGCCGGGTCCTATCTGTGGTGTAACCAAGGGAGCTGCTCTCCCCTGTCCTCCCCGTGTCTGGCCAGCCCCAGGACCTGCCAGCAGGCTCCAGCTGCTTCCAGTCACCCCCATCCCTGCATCTTGGTGCTGCTCTCCTGCCAGGGAACACAGGAACATCTGCTCCTCCAGGTTGCGTGGAGGATGAGTTTCCTCGCAGCAGAAAAGGCTTTTTTTTTGTTCCCAGAACAGAGGCTTCAAGCGAGGTTCAGCTCTGGAAGGTATTTATAAAAAGGAGCAGATTGGCAGTGCCATCAAAACGAACCTCTCCTTGTAGCTGAGGATGGGTAAGATGCTACAGAAATAAACCTCTCCCAGGCAAAGGTGAGCACAGTCCTCTGGGCTAGGGAGAGTAAAACTGGGGAAGAGTCACCACTAAAGGGATTATTTCCTTAGTAAAAATACACCTCTTTAAATAGCCGCTCTTCTGCGTGAGCTTGCACCTCACAGCTCTGGATTTTTCTTGCACCTCACAGCTCTGGATTTTTATTTTCCTTTTTTTTTAGTAGAATATGACATAGTTCATCTCTATAGAATCACGTATGGAAGTTTTTTGGGTTTTTTGCGTAAAATCAAAGCTAATTAGCTTTGCTAGAAATGCAGCCTACCTCCTGGTTCCCAGGGATGAAGCAGTCATCCCTCATGATCACCAGATCGTTCATCACCACTATTATTTTCTGGTAAAGAAGGTATATACCACTTTAGGAAGGAAAAGAGAAGTGGTGAGGAATAATTTCATTCCTGTGCAGCTCAATTCTAAAGCATTTCAAGCACCCAGGTCCTCAGTGGAGACCCAGCAGCTCCTCCAGCAGCCTCTTGACATCTTTGAGGAGATGTTGATAGAGATGACCTCTCTCTTCAGGCCTTTTGACACAGACCTTTGCACGCCCCAGCAGAGGACTGAGTGTTTTTGAGGACAGCCCCTGTGCCCTGCCATCCCTCTGCCCCGAGATAATGTGTAACAGGCACCCAGGACGTTTGGAAATAATCTTCTCCCTCCGTTTGCAGCTCCCATCTGAGAGCTGCCGAGAGCTGAAGGTCAAGGAGTTCAGGCTCCAGCTGGAATCAGCAGGTTGGCTTCATTAATGGACCCTGAAATGTGCATCCAAAGGTTGCACCTGCAGCTCCTATGGCACAGCTGCCTGCTACCCATGCCCTTGCACTTAGAAGACCAGGAGATAAGAGGTACAGAGAAACCAGCTTGGTCCTGCTGCTGGTGACCCGAAGCCCGTCTGCTCTTCCTGGAGCTCCAAATTCCCTCTGTTGGGGCTCAACAGCACTTGGCTTAGAAGCTGGGTCACGATGTCCAGCTGGGTGAGAGCCACACAGAGGTGGGGACACATCTGGCCACCCTTCACCTCATGAGTGTGATGCTCTCCCAGTGCCAATAAATGTCCCCTGACCACCAGGAGTGGGACATGGCAGGGTCACGGGGCTGAGCTGCTGGAGGTACCAGCTCATTAACCTCATCCTTAACATGCAAATGAGTCCTGTGATGTAAATTAACCTTTTCCCTGGTAGCTGTTAAAATAATCCTCTCCATACACAGGGTGTTTGTGGAAGATTATTGCTCACTAGCATGTGGCTGTTGATGGATTATTTCCAGTTCTGCTAATCATTAACTGCTACTGGTCATTTAAGAATTGCTTTTTCTTTCAAGGGGTAGAATTTATTTGGGTTTAGCCCAAGATGGGCTAAATCAGCCTTATTACCCTTCTCTGCAACCATCCTGCTGTGCAAAGAGGCAGCACAGCCTGTTGCTGGTGCTCTCCAACTCAACTCCACCTTTCATATTAGCACAATATGTTGACACATCAAACAGTGGAGGTAGCAGGTAAAGCAGAACCAAATGAGTCACTATTTAAACTGCTTTTTTTTTTTAATTTTAGAGCGTGCCTTCTCCATTAAAGTGCACTTATCAAAAGACAAAGAGATACAAGATGGAAGAGAGATAACCAGAGGGAAAACTTGTGGCAATTACAAGGTGAGATAAACTGAATAAAAGAATACACCTCGTGAAAACTTGATAAATAAACTAAATTAATTTCTTGTTTCAACACGATTAATAGGGTCTGTTCTACATGCTTCCTAGCCCCAAATACTCCATATAATTAATTTTATTCTCTTAGAGTCCCTTAACCCTAACACGGTTCTGGTCTCCTTGCTTAGGCTTTGTTTTAGCGGAGCTGATCCTAAAGTGTGTGATGAGAGTTTAGTTTGACGTGATTTATAGAGCAAAGAGCCTGAAGACCAAAAAAAAAACCCCATATCTAGTGGGCTACTGGTAGGTTCTATTAGATTTGTTCTCAAATTAGGCCCCTGATGTCTTGGACGATCACTGTGGGGTATTACAAGGTTACAACAGAATAAGGGATGCTCTGGTAATACCAGAACTGCTTCTGTTTCCTCCAGGAATCAGCAGAACCATGTTACCCAGACAGAGAGCTGGTTTGGCTCCCTGCTTTATTAGGAAGATATTTAATTGCCTGGAGCTCTGCTCGTTAATCGAGCTATGAAATGAAACTTTAGCTAAATATTCAGAATATCTGAGGGCTTGGTCATGGTTTAAAAATGGCCTGTGACAGGAAGGCTGTGGAGTCTGCTGTCCAACAACATCCCTTTCCTGTGCTGCAAGGCCAAGTATACAGAGAAAAAAAATAATTCACCAAAATTTCTTGGTTACTGCTCTTCTTTTGAGCCATCCTCTGACACATCCAACTCAAAGCTCCTCAAGACGTTCCCCACACTTGCTATGTGAAACTCCTCACATAATGAGGTCTAATACTGCTGTGCTGAGGGCTAAAAATACTGTTTAAAAAACAGAGATTCTGTTCTGGTGGGTTTTTTCCACCAGTGAGAGGTGTTCTGAGCCCTGTCTGAAAAGCTGGTGCCTTGTTGAGCAATTAAAGATGACGTGAGGATGTTCTGTGACAGCAGCTCTACAAACCCACAAGTCCTCCCCTTCCACAAATGCTCCAAAAATACCTGACGAGAACATGCAACGTTTGTCTCCTTGCAAGCCAGGATGAACATACAGATATTTAAGCACTAAATTTGCTATTAGCAAAATTTTATGTTTAATCCGGGCTGATTTACAACCTTGATTGCTCCGTTTTTTTAATCTTTGGATTGAGTGTTGCAAATCACTGGTGTGCTGTGGTGGAACTGAGCAAAAGTCCTTGTCTAAATATTAAATACCCCTGGAATGTGATGGTACACCATGTGCTACCAGATGTGTCCACAGTCTCCAGTCCGTTGGCTCACCCATGGGTACCAAGAGTATCAGCTGTGCAGAGACCTCCTTAAAGGCAGGTGTTTATAAAGAGAAAATTAGATAGGGGAGGGAAAAAAAATCTTCTTTCAAGGTTACATCCTTCAAGAATGAGAAAACATCGGATGTTTTCCCAGGAGTCTTTCTGGGACTGTTTGTTTTTCAGTCAACAGGAGACCTCGATGGTCTTGCAGCTCGTGGTGGTTGCCAAGGAAGGCTGAGCCCCACATCACCTCAAGTGTCCCTTCCTCTTCCCCCAGAGAGATCAGGGCAGAAAGGAACGTGTGGCTTTGCTGGTTAGTTTGGTGCTTCAGAGGTGGTGGGGGTTTGTTGGTGCTTGTGTTACTCCCTGCACTGGATCAGGGTGGTTTCTATGTGCTCCTGAGGAGCCTGCTGGAGCTCGGGGGCTTTTAAACCACTTATGATGAGGCAGTTTCCATCGTGGTCTGACTGCTTGCTTGATTTTGCCTGGTTTTGGTTTGTTCTCCTCCAGGACAGGTAGCCCTGCTCCTAAGCCTGGGGGTACTTGTGAGCTTCAGCTTCTAGTTGTCTCTGAAGGTCGTTTGTTTGACCAAGGTTGTTAATTAATTGGGCTGTATAAAAGCTGGACCCTCTTGCAGCAAGGTGGATGCCTCACCTACAAGCGTAGGACTTCCCAGTCGATGGGACATGTTCTTCAGATCCTTGCTGCAACCAGGGCTTCCCAGCAGCTGCAGGTCTGGATGATGGTGGTGTATTATTAATAGGGTAATAGGTCTCTCTTAATCACTCGAGTTACTTCTATGTGGTAATGATTAGGTGCACGACCCTGCTTATTCCTGCTGCTGCTTAACACTAAACAAGTTGATTTTTTCTGACTAACCATATACTTTTATTTCTGTATCATCCTGAAGTGGACAGTAAAATAAGCCCGAGCCTTTTGTTGTCCTTTCTGCTGACCCTGTCAACTGGCAAAATGACTCCCCACGTCTCCCAGGCTCTCGTGGAGGCATCTGGGATATGATGGAGCACCGGGTGATGTTGTCTCTGGTTTCTATTTGCTAGCACGAGGTTACCAAGGATGATGTTTGAGGAGTGGGAACATGAAGCTTGAAGTTTTCTCCCACTCTCTGCTGTAGTATCAAGACCTGGACCAGAATGAAGCATGGGTTGGATGTGTGGGTTTTGCAATGCTGTGATTTAGGGATGTGCAGTGTGCTGGATGCAGCAGAGGATGCTCCTCTGGTAGATAAGCTGCTGGCTTCTGGAGGTGGATGTCCTGGTGTGTGAAGAATTCTGCATCTCAACGGTGCTGGAGCTGATAAGGGGTGTGAGGAACAAGGGTTCTGCCTCACTGGCCAAGATAAAACGTGTTAACAAATAGAGCAATGGGAAAAAATGTCGAGATTTGCTCAATAACCTACTTCTTTCACTTGCTTGCTCTGTCATATGCACTAGAAAACAGAGTATTTGGTCTCTTAATCATGCCAGGAGTGTCCCAGGCCCTCAGCAAATCCTCCAAATAATTTTGCTGCTTTCCTTTGAATGAATTTCTCTCTCCCCCTGTTTGCCTGGAGTGAGGGTGATGAGGAACAAGCTGTGGTCTCATTGATCCACTGCATGGGGAAGATAGTTTTGAATTTTTGCTATTGCTTGTCACTCGAGGTCACTCCCTCAACTGTTACCTCCCAGGTAAATTATTCCTTTGAGTATTTTCCTCCTGGTTGGATTTCCGAGTGTTAAACAATTTAACTTTCATTTTCTGGGATTAAAGAGTAACTTTATTTACTGCTGGGGGGTGGCTGCTCTGTATCCTCTGCACAGCCCAGCAGGAAACGTGTCTTGTGACCCAGCACCTTTGATTTGAGCCAAACGTGCAGCGAGTCACGCAGGGAAACGTTATTTTTAGGTCAGAACCAGGAGGAAGGCTCCAAATTGCAGCGTCTGGTCCTCAGCTCTCTTTTTGGGAGGCATCACCCAGCAAGGGCCGAGCGGGAGCCAGTGCAAGGCTCTGAAATAGCCAAGTAAACAGCTCCTGAGGCCAGATAATCCACAATTCCTGCTGCTTATCGGAGATGTGCTCTGCTGAGCTGCCCGGGATTCACCCCCCGCAGAGCTGGGAGTGGGGGGGGGCTTGAACTGGCAGGACCTCTTTCCACCTGCTTTTTAGAGCCCTTTCTCCCACAAGATTAATGCTGTGATGCCCCTTTTAGAAAGAAAAACCTCTGAACCGGGGATTATTTTTAGAGGGATATACCAGGAATATTTGGCCATGTTGCAGCTTAAGGGAAATACTGAAAAAATGATGCCTATTTAGAATAGTCACTAGAATATTAATAGTAAATAATACTAAATATGCCAAATAATATTAAATATACTAAAAAACATTAAATAAAATTAACTATATTTAGTAAATATATAAATAGTATATAAATATATAATATATATT
>VYZX01014999.1:16130-75418 GCA_013401335.1 Brachypteracias leptosomus
CGGGCGGGGTGCGGGGGCCGCCGGGCCGCTTCCCCGGCAGGTGCGAGGGCCGGGCCGCGGGCATCGCCGCCTCTCCCGGGCACCTCCCGGTGTGGGGAGGGCTGGGCTGCCGCGTCCCTCCGGGCCGGGCTGCGGAGGTGCCCGGCCCGGGGGGGGTTCCGAGGGCCGGGAAGGGCGGGCTCGGAGCGGGAGGGAAGCGCCCTCGGGGCTGCCCTTACCCTGCCCTGAGCTCCCTCTTGGCTTGGGGGTGCCTCCCACGCAGGCTGTGGGTATGTGGAGGGTTCCTGAGATTGTGAATTAGTGGTTTGGGGTTTTTTTCTGGCGCTGCTACTTGCATGAAATATTTTCTGAGAGAAGTGAAAGCTGTGTCATCTTGCATTAATTATTAAAGGCGGTAGAGGTGGTGTGGAGTTCTGTGCTGGAAGTTTTGCAGCACGATCTGCTTCATACCTACATCTAGTCCACTTAAAGGTCCTACCACCCCTTGGTGGTGTGTACAGATGTTCATAGGTGGTGTAGAACATGTCCCTGTGCCAAGAGGCCCTCATTTGCCCTGAAGTGACAAAGGTGCATGTAGGTAATAGCATGATAAGGCTGTATATGCTTATAAAGTTAATGTTTCTTCACTTAGAACCTGAAATACTCTTTTAAAAGTAGGTCAGAGACAGGTGTTTGCGTACCTGGTGGTGACCAGTAGTGGATTCTGTGGAGAGAGTATAATGGTGAGGTAAATGGATTGATGGTTCTTCTTAGTGTGCTGCTCTGCTAGTCCTCAGCATTATGCAGGTCTTGAAAAAGTCCTGTTCGTTTGCTAGCCCCACCATCTGATGGTTTGCCTGTTGCTTGTTTGGACCTGAGGACATCTAGAATCTCTAATAGCCTCTTCCAAGAAGTTTGACAGCCTAACTGCAAGCCCCATGAAGACCCATCTCCTTTGTGTGCACTTGGAACCTGCCCCTTGGCTTCCCTCTAGGCAGCCCGTGTGTCTTCTTTGCACGGCTTGTGGGGTGGCATAATTCAAATCAAACTCCAAGCCTGCTTTCCCAGGCTTTGCTATGCTTATTACCTGGATGAAAAAAGCAAAAGACAGAGGAAATAAGGCCAAGAAAGGAGCACCTTGTTTTAACACTGAGCAGAGTCTGTTAGCTAATGCTAAGAGGAAGTCTGGAAAAGATTCCACAAGGCCAACTGGGAAGGCTTCAGCCCTTAGCTCATTAATACTTCTGCTTTTGCATTGTGGTTTCGGGTTGTTGGGGTTTTTTTTTTTAGCATCGACTCCTTCAACGTGGCAGGCAGGGAAAGAAGCTATCTTCTTGTTCTCCCTTTTCTCCCACCAAATATCTTAGCTGCTCAGCTTGGCTTGGGCCTTTTGTTTCCATGGGATATACTCTTCTTTAAAGGCACACTTAAAATTTCTGCTTTCAAACTCCTTAAAAAATGTGTTCATTATATAACCATGCACAATATAACGCACAGTCGTGTCTTATTATTATATTTATGCTGTTGTTCAACCTGTATGAAGTCTTCTCTTTGAATGAGTGGTTTGGAACAAAAAAAATACTCAGCTGTGTCTCAAGTAGATGAGCTTTATAAAGGTTGTACTTCTGTTTTCAATGAGAAATACAGACAATCCCATTAAGAACTCAAGAAAGTCTCAGTGTGCCAACTGTGAGCATGTTGAAAAGATGACATTTTAAAGAGGTATCATTTTCCTTAAACTGAGCTTTTATTACTGCCACCATCAATTAGGGAAATCCTGTAATTTCTAATACGTCTGGTAAAGCTGCATAGTCACAGACCAGTTACACGCTTTTAATCATTGTTGGCTCTTGCCAGAAGGATGCATTTGAAAGTCAGATGCCTGTTCTTTGAGCTTTTCTTCCTGCAAAGTGAGCAAGGAGCAATTACATAAAACATACGGCATAGTTCTGAAGGAGGAAAAAGCTGGAAGGTTTCTTCTCACTTGAGGCTGTGCAGGGGTTCCTGGTGGCACCTCAGCCAGGCTGCTGGATGCTTTCAGGCTTCTTTTCTTTCTTTTAATGCAGAGCTATGAAAATCTTCTTCAAGCATCTGTAAATAGTAATTGCAGGTGGAAATCCTTCCTGTGTTAAGTCAAAGCACAGGGTTCAGGAGAAAAGTTCTTCAGAAGACAGGTTTGGGGGGGTAAGTCAGAGCAGCCTGTGTGTCTGCTGCTGCTTCCAGCACTTCTCCATCCAGCAGTGTACAACAGTTGACTTGTGGTTGGCAGGTGCTTCGTGGACCCATCTGGGAGGACAATGGTCCTTTTTATGCTTGCTTTTTTTTGTTTGGTTGTTTTGGGGGATGATCTTTTCCTACTTGGTTGTAAGGTCCTGGTTCTAGGATGCTGGAATAACTTACAGTGTCAAAAGATTTTCTGGCTGGTGTGCTTGCCTGGCAGTGCTCATGCACAGAGAGTAGGAGTTGCAAGAGGAAACCTGAAATGCTCTGTGCAGAGAGTACAGAAATACAGAATAGTTCAGCTCCTGATGAAGTCTGTGGCTGATGAAATAGCTCCTATCCCATTGCATAACCAGATTCTCCTGTGCATTTTTTCCCTAAACATCTCCCACCTCCTTATTCCTGCCATCCAACCTGCACTCTGGAATTTAATACATTTTGGAGAGGAAAAATATTTGATCTTACACTGAGAGTGGTCATAGGCTGGTAATTTTGAGTAATGAGCCTTTACTGTGGGTTAAAAGGCAATCATATCTACGTTCATGCCTAAATAATTAAAACACAAAAGCCTAGTACAGGCCTCAATTATAACCTCGTGCAATATTTAACAGTGTTTATTTCTACTTTCAATGGAACTGTGCAAAAGGGAAGAACCTTTACTTTCAGTATGTGTGCATTGTTTTTACATCTTCTGCTGGACAGTAGCAGGATCAAACATAGTTTACCTCAGAATAAGCTATTTCTACATTAAAAAAGGGCTTGATCAAGGTGAGAGGGAGGAACAAAATGTGAGCAACCCTGATTTTTAAGGTATTGATTGCAATAGTGATGGGATATGGAATAGAGCAAAATGGTTAATGGAGGTGTTGTATTAATTTTTCTTTTCTTAAAATGCCAGGGAGTGGTAGCACTCCTTGTTAAGGACAGGGCTAGATTCTGGAGATAACTTGTAAAATTAATTTTACTTTTGCACCCAGACCAGATTCCAGAGGAATAATATATAGTGACCAGGCAATGGTTCATCTCCCTGCTGTCCAAGTGTGGCTGTATTACTTGCAGAGGAACTGTTAGGAGGGTGCTTTCAGGAGACCTTTCATCACTTCCTTGGAGGCTGAGGTTTTGAAACAACAGTTCTTGGTCGTACCATAAACATTTTGACATCTATAACGTGTCCATCTTTGGTCTAAGTTTAAAAATCTGAATCTCGGTAGGTTCTCTGGTGAGGGGTTACCCACCACTGTCAGTGGGATCAGTGTCTAGCTGTGCAAGTGGAGAGAAAGTAGTTATTTAGTGCCTTGACAGGTGTTTGTGTCTCTTAGTTGGAGATCAGTTACTGTACTATGGTGACAACTTCTTCAGGATGCCACTTTTAGAGTAGCTACTAACTGTGGGTTGTGGCCCTTGCAGCTTTCCCAGAATCAGAGTGGTTGGAGCTGGAGGGGACCTTTAAAGGTCATCTAGTCCAACCCCCTTGCGGTGAGCAGGGACATCTTCAGCTAGATCAGGTTGCTCAGGACCCCATCCAACCTGACCTGGAATGTCTCCAGGGATGGGACATCTACCACCTCTCTGGGCAGCCTGTTCCAGTGATCAACCACCCTCACTGTAAAAATGTTTTTCTTATTATCTAGTCTAAATCTACCCTCTTTCACTTTGAAACTATCCCCCTTGCTCTGTCACAAGAGGCCCTGCTAAAAAGGTTGTCCACAATCTTTAAGGCCCCTTTTAGTGCTGCAAGGCTGCAATAAGGTTTCCTTGGAGCCTTCTCCAGGCTGAGCAACCCCAACTCTCTCAGCGTTTCCTCATAGGAGAGGTGCTTCACCCTCTGATCATCCTTGTGGCCTCCTTTGCACCTGCCCCAACGGGTCCGTGTCTCTCCTGTGCTGAGGACTCCAGAGCTGGACTCAGCACTGCAGGGGGGGGTCTCACCAGAGCAGAGGGGCAGGATCCTCTCCCTGGACCTGCTGTCCAAGCTTCTTTTGATGCAGCCCAGGATACAGGTGACCTTCTGGGCTGCAAGTGCACACTGCCAGCTCAAGCCCACCTTTTCCTCCACCAGCTCGTGTTGATACCTGGGGTTGCCCTCACCCGGGTGCAGGACCTTGCACTTGGCCTTGTTGAACCTCACAAGGTTCACCTGGGCCACGTTCTCCAGCTTGTATTCTTTTTTCTTTGGATTTAAAGAGGAGCAAGGACCAGTCCAGAGGTTANACCACCCTCACTGTAAAAATGTTTTTCTTATTATCTAGTCTAAATCTACCCTCTTTCACTTTGAAACTATCCCCCTTGCTCTGTCACAAGAGGCCCTGCTAAAAAGGTTGTCCACAATCTTTAAGGCCCCTTTTAGTGCTGCAAGGCTGCAATAAGGTTTCCTTGGAGCCTTCTCCAGGCTGAGCAACCCCAACTCTCTCAGCGTTTCCTCATAGGAGAGGTGCTTCACCCTCTGATCATCCTTGTGGCCTCCTTTGCACCTGCCCCAACGGGTCCGTGTCTCTCCTGTGCTGAGGACTCCAGAGCTGGACTCAGCACTGCAGGGGGGGGTCTCACCAGAGCAGAGGGGCAGGATCCTCTCCCTGGACCTGCTGTCCAAGCTTCTTTTGATGCAGCCCAGGATACAGGTGACCTTCTGGGCTGCAAGTGCACACTGCCAGCTCAAGCCCACCTTTTCCTCCACCAGCTCGTGTTGATACCTGGGGTTGCCCTCACCCGGGTGCAGGACCTTGCACTTGGCCTTGTTGAACCTCACAAGGTTCACCTGGGCCACGTTCTCCAGCTTGTATTCTTTTTTCTTTGGATTTAAAGAGGAGCAAGGACCAGTCCAGAGGTTAGAGCACCACTGAAGAAGTCTAGTTGTGTATTAGTCTGGTGCTTAATTTATCTTTTAAAGAGGGGAAATAAGTATCAAAGCTCGTTATCAAGAAATGGAATAAACTGGAATTTCCACTTTAATTTGGCTTTGGAAACTGCAGGTTCCCTGACCTGAAAAACAGCCCTTGACGAGGTGCTGAGCAGCACTATGTAGCTAAGTGTGCTCACGGTGCCAACACGTGGCTTTTAGGTTAAGCAAACACCAGTTGCTCACCTGGCTGCCCCGATGAAGTGCAGAGTGAGCCTTTCCACCTCTATTTACTGATAAACTTGGGCCAGAGATGGGCTGTTTGACAACGAGCAGTTTGCTGTAAATGCGTCCAGTGCCATCCTCTTGGCTTTGGCAGCCGGGGCAGACCCATTGTTAAATCAGGCTGACTGACCCCATGCTGAACAGCAGCAGATGGGAGAGATAAGGGAGCTATCAGGGGAGAATTTGGTGCAGAATATGTAACGGGCAAGCTTAAAAAAAAGTACAGAGCTGCAGGGTTAGGATCCAGGCTGGAGCTTTAGCTCTGTGCAAGTCCCCAGCTTCTCTTGGCTTGACTGGACGTGCTGTCCTTAAAAGCTTGGAAGTGCATCGTGCTGTGTGGAAGCCTTGAATTTTGCTCAGGAAAAAGGGTGTTCAGTCATCTACTTGAGGGAGTTGCAGGCGTTTGTCTTGCTTGAATTGCCAGCCTGTCTGTGCATTAGTCAGCCAGCATCATTTAAAAAAAAATCCCCAAAAATCCCGACTGAGAGACAAGGCGAGTTCTGTTGGCTCACAAAGCTGTCTTCTGTTCGTGGTATGGAAGGCTAAATAAACGGGAAAATGAGGAGTGAGGTTTTCACTGTGGTTATGAGGAAAGGGGAGCGAGGGCAGTCTAGGGGTTGCCTTGGATTTAAAAGGGTATTTGGGTATAATCAGATTTTTATTACAACTAATCATAAATCTGACCTGTTGTTGAGCTAGGGTAAGCTAGTAGTGGGAGAGGAGGGAGGATTAAATGTCACTCTGTCAGAGTGCATTCGCCTACCTAGAGTCTGTGCTTAGTTATTTTTATTTATTTTTATTTTACCACCATGAGTGCTGATACTCAGAGAATTGCTAGTCCTGTGAAACCTGTCATGACTAGAATTTAGACCCCCTTTTTGTGCATACGTGTCTAAAGCCAGACAGATTGTCACTGAGCATCCTACTGCCAGGCAATAACTTTTATTTATTACAGTATAGTAACAAAGTATTGCCAATATTATTAGATTATAAGATGGAGCTTTAAAATGGAAGTTTACATATTTATAGGAGAAGCTTCAAGAACTGAGTACAGGCTCTGCTTGCTTTTACTGTAGCTCACGTGGCTCAGATAAGCTTCTAGAAGGACAAGAGCTTTAGGGCTCCTTGGAGTGCCTAAAACAAGGCTATTTTAAAGAAAATAATACACATTCATCATGTCTTTCCCTTGCCTGGCACTCTGCTCTTACACCTTTATTATGAGGCACTTTATAGGGATTTGAATCTTATAAACACTTTATCCTCTGTGCAAGTAACATGTCTATCCTCTGTGACATCAAGAAATGTGATGAATCTGCTCCAAAAATAATCTTAGTAAATATACATCAGTAAAAGCACCACTGTGTTGCAGTTAAGAATGTTTTCTGCTGCAAATTATACGTATGCTACTTTTAATATTGCCATTCTTTTCTTACTCAGGGCTGAATTAAGCTCTGTATTCATTGATAAAAGTTCTTGGAACTTAGTGGTAGCAGTTACATTGGTAGTGAAAATGTGTTCCCTTGTGAATAATGCAAAAATGTGTCTAAATAAAAAGATGCACTGCCCTAATCTATCCATGTTTTCTTGGTTTTTTCAGTAAAATAAAGCAAGGTCTCCTCCCGAGCTTAGAAGATCTTCTGTTCTATACTATTGCAGAAGGACAAGAGAAAATACCAGTTCATAAATTCATCACTGTAAGTTCACTGTTCCATGAAATTTAACTACTACAGAGGGGTTTAACCTTCTAAATGCAAGGATACAGAGCAAAGAATTTCTGTTAGACATGGGTGGCTGTGACAAGGAATGCAGCTTTTTTTTTTTTCCCCAGCAACGTTTCTGTAATTAAGTAAGAGAAGGAGTGTACTGGTGTTGTTATTGTTATTCTGTGCTTGAAAGTGTCTGTGTGGGGACTGGGAGGTATTTGCACTTGTGTCAAACGTGGTTGGGCCACTGTGGATTTCAAATTACTTTAATTTTTAACATGAGATGCAGACAAAATGACCAATAAGGTGTCAGAATGTCTCCGTGCTGATAACACAGTGTCAGATGTCTCTGGAGCCATAGAGAACTTGCTCCTGATGGCAAATCTGTTCATTTTGGTAATGATATTTTTATTTTACCAGGCCCTCAAGTCTACAGGACTGCGTACATCTGACCCCCGCTTGAAAGAGTGCATGGACATGTTAAGGCTGACCCTTCAAACCACTTCAGATGGTGTCATGCTGGACAAAGACCTTTTTAAAAAGTAAATTTCCTGTCAATAACCCAAGTGTGTAAGGTTGTCTGTTCACTGGAGGTAGATGAATCAGTGTGTCAGGGAGTCACACCCTCCCGACGCTGTTTCATCAGTTTTTCTCTGGTTTCATGTACAAACTGTGACCTCCACCAGAATTTAATGCATTAATGTTGTCTGCATGTGTGTCTGACCCCATCCTGCAGCTCTTGATCAGATGCCAAATTAATTCATTGAGGGAACATGGAGTATTTAGTGTGAGCACCTAAAGCTTCTCCCTTGCTGCACAGTCAGTTTTAATGCTGCCTCTGTCTGTGCCGTGGGATGTGTGTAGTTAATTCTAAAAGTATCTCAAAATCAGGGTGAAATTACATTTCAAGACCTGTACAAATGAGAGCAGCTAGGACTGTAGGTGCTGCTTTGGGGAAGATTTATGTGCCATATTTTAGTGATGCTTTGCTTTATTTTTTAAAGGAAAGTCTGTGCTCAGTTAGCTGAACAATATAAGCATTGTTCAGGTTGTCTTTAGCCCGTGCCAAGAGCACCTTTTCTCCCCTACTTAAAGGTTTTGTGTGCCAAAAATTTGGGAGTTTAGAGGCTCGTAAATCTTGAAATGAAATTTGTAGGCTATTTTTGAGTCTTTATTTCATTTGCAGGACAAATGACATAATAGAAACTTCATCTAAAAACATGATTTAAAGTTTGCTTCTTTCATCAAGAGTGTAACTTAGCCAAAATTGGTACATTTTTGCTGTTTTGAAATTGGAAACTAATGCTGTTTAGTGCTGTTTCCCTTCAGTTATAATTTAAAATGTGTATTAAGAGGTGAGTTTACATATAATTGTGTATATATATATTATATACATACAAGTATACAAAACATACTATACAGTATATGATTATATGTATATATACTATATACATACAAGTATACAAAACATACTATACAGTATATGATTATAGTATGCAGTATATACTTAAATAATAACTTTTATGTTTGTGTATAAATAAACCATGTAATAAGTTATATAAATTATGAATATATAAAGAGTTTTGGGCTTATATTGAGGAAAAAATGAGTGTCTGTGTGTGTTAGCTTGTGCATCTGTAGCGTCCATCTCTGTAACAGAAGTTTCAACACCTTTTTAGTGGATTTAGGCTCCAGTTGGACTAAAGTGGATTTATTTTGAAGATTTTTTGGCTTTGCAGTGCAGAGATTTTGGAAAAAATCTCCACGTTAAAGACAACAACTTAGGGGGGTTTTTTGTCAGTTGGATTTGGGAACTTCTCCTGAGTACAAAGGAGTTTAAAAAAAGAAACAAGGGTTCAAAGGGAAGATAATTCTGTTCACTGTTCTTCCTTTGGAACTGATTATGACTTTCAGTAAGAAGGTTCTTGGATGCATCTATTACAAGTGCAAATATTCCCTAGAAGTCATTTTGTTCTGAAGAAGCCTTCACTGGAAGGGTGTGTTCTCCTTTGTAGTGTGGGCCTGCACGTCCTTAACTTCCCACTTGGCTGCAGTGACTTGTGCTTTGGTCAGCACTGCTAGGAAGCAGGGGAGGAACCTCTTCAGGAAAGTGTTTGCTTGGTGTTAAACCTCCCATTCTCTCCCTGGCACTGGGGTAGGGCTGTTCATACCCTTTATCAGCTCCTATCCCAACTGATGTGATAGTGGTGCCCAGCTCCCCCTGGCTCCCTCCCCGCAGACACTGCACCTCCACCTTGTCTTGATCCTTCCCTTCTGCTGCTGCTCCTAGATAAGTCCTGTCCTGTTTACCTTATCAGGTCTCTAAAGGTGCCAAACGGGCTGATGCTTGGAGGGGGTGGACAATAACTGATCACTGCATTCTGGCTTAGAAAGCAGCCAAGTTTCCTTGGCTGGTGGCAGTTTGAAGGAAGACACTTGCAGTGCTGCTCACTGTTAACGTTTGCTTGGTTTAGAAGATGTTATCAAGCACTTCCACAGGGCTTTGTTCTTCTGAGGGTGGAGGCTCATTCCAGTTCACTCTGTTTGATGGTGAAGCCAGTTGGAAGTGAGGGAAACCAACCCTGAAGCTCAGAAGGCTCCTCTGACTGTGCAATGAGGACTTGCTTGGACAAGGGCTGGGTTAGATGGACTTCACCAGTCTTGATCCCAAGGAACGGGTGGCTCAGGTCCCTTGTGCAAGCTTAGATGCTGCTTGAAGGCAAATTGATAGCACCTTGCAGTGCAGCCTCAATGCTCAAACCTCCAGGAGGAGCTTGAAGTAAAAAGCATAAAAATGAATATAATGAAACCATTGTAGATGAGATAAAGAAAATAAAACTTATGAAATGGAAAATTAGTCTAATATAGAGGCTGGTCTTGTAGGCATCTAACCAGTGGTCCTAAATAGCTTGTAATTGCTGCTGCTTTTTGACAGTAATTTGTCAGAAGACTAATAAGCTCTTTTTAACTCTTTTCAGGTGTGTACAAAGTAATATTGTGTTGCTCACCCAAGCTTTCAGGAGGAAGTTTGTCATTCCAGATTTCATGTCGTTTACTTCACATATTGATGAGCTGTATGAAAGTGCTAAAAAACAGTCTGGAGGAAAGGTGTGTAAATTCAGCTTCAAAATTCTCTAGATTTCTTGATATTAACCAAATATGTTCTTTGTTAAGTAGTTTTTTCTTAATATTTTTAGCAAAATGTTAAGGTGGTCACTTGATGGGATAGTTCTGGAGGTTCAGTTATATCTGCAACAATATATTTTTTATATATATTATATATATGATATATATGTATATTATATATATATATATATATAACAACTGTTAGAAACACAGCTCCTGACCTCTAACAGTCTTTTAACATTTTGAGGCTAGAATGAGAAAATAGTGTTCTTTATTTTAGGTAAAATATAAAACTGCTGTATAATTTGTCATGCTAAACTTAGTCCATAAAAGAGTTATCTACACAACTAACTGGGTTGTGACAGAACTAATTGTCAACATCCTACCTATATTAATAATTAAAAGTTTATTCTAGTGCTGCTTTTCAATAAATTAATTGGAAAAACCCTGGACTTGGTTAGAAGCTGAAATTTTATGATTTGGAAATAAGGCAGACCAGAGACTCCTCTTAGAATGTGCTGGAGTGTGTACTTTGAAAAAAATGTTTAATTTGATCATGATCTAGTGAATATAATAATTGGTAATGAAGTTTTAGATGCACCAGGTGGTTATTAGTGGAATAATTCAGTTGTGCCTAGCGTATCCTTCCAGTTGACATTTAATTACTGTATATTAACGTGTAATTAAATATTTCAGATGTTTTAATGACTCTCTCTTTCACACTGATAGGTTGCTGACTATATTCCACAACTGGCCAAGTTCAGCCCTGATTTGTGGGGTGTGTCCCTTTGCACAGTGGATGGACAGAGGTATATTCTGACTTACAGCATTTCCTATTTCACTTTAAATTATCTGTCACTTACATGATATCTCATGGTTTAATAAAGAGAGAGCTTTATTGCTTTTTCTGTAGGTCACATGTACCTAAAGTGAGTTCTTTTTCTGGCATTTCACTTTGTTTTGGAGGTTATAACCTGTACTAATGAAAATTTTCTCAGAATGCTGTTTTTTGTCCTGTTTAATATTGTGTAATGTTATTTTTCTTGTAATGCCAAAATGGTTTTATTTTTCTCTGGAACCTTCTCACTCTTTCTGCAAAGAAAAGAGGCAAATCCTCTTCCAATTTTGCCACCCTGGAGCCTTTTGCTCAACATGGGGCATATGCTGCTTCTATGAGTCATTTTTTGATGCAGCCTGACTTAGATGTTGAAAGCAAACCTTCCAAAAGACAGCATTTAATAATTGTAATAAAATACCTTTGCCTTATCAAAGGGGATGGAAATACAGCTATTTAATTTACCCTCAAGTTCCAAAACTAAGCTGGATCTCATCTTTGTTTATATAGACATAAATAGGAGGAGGATAGGTGTGAACTAGAGAGCTGAGGTGATTTCATTTTTTATATAATAATCATTATTATCATTATGTTTATTATTATTGTGTTTATTAGTGTTATGTTTATTATTGTGTTTTTATTGTTATGTTTATTAGTGTTATGTTTATTATTGTGTTTATTAGTGTTATGTTTATTATTGTGTTTATTAGTGTTATGTTTATTATGTTGTTTATTATTATTATGTTTATTATGTTTATTTAGATTATTAAATTTTTTTCTCCCCTCTGCTACAAACCCATTTCTGAACCTGCTTTTACTTCATTATATCAGGAGCAATCACCAGCAACTGACCTTCTACTTTAGTTTATGAAGGCAGTTGTTAAAACCTTTAAATCATGTTGTCATACTCTTTAGATTTAGTAACTTTATTCTTTAAATAAAGGAATTTTATTAAAATAACTTTAAAATGTTCTTTTTGGGGGGGGTTTTTTTTTTGTTAACCTTGGCACGTTGAAGAATAGACGAAGCGTTTAACGCTGTTCTGACCCCAGCAGGCAAAAAGGAGATTTCAAACCCCATCTGTGTGTTTTCCAGGCACTCTGTTGGTGATACCAAAGTCCCCTTTTGCCTCCAGTCCTGTGTGAAGCCTCTGAAATACGCTATTGCGGTGAACGACCTGGGCACAGAGTATGTGCACAGATACGTGGGGAAAGAGCCCAGCGGCTTGCGCTTCAACAAGCTCTTCCTCAATGAAGATGGTGAGAGGCCTAGAGCCCTTCAGGATGCAAATATCCCATCTTAGATAATTACACAAGCAGCTCCCCAGGTTTTCCAGTCGTTTCTCATTTCACCGTGTCCTCCCGAGTCTCATTATTAGAACGTTTGGCTTTGTCACTCACTTTTGCTTGCTCTAGAGTGTTGGATTAGGCGCATTAAAGATGCTTTATCACTTCTGTTCTATTTGCTAGTTACCCACCTATAGGAAAAAACCCCAAGAATTTTGATAACAGGGGTGTTTGAAATGGATAATCCATTCTATGGTATTTATTTAGTTGAGTTGCTTCATCCTGCCTTCTGTCTGTCAAAAGACTCCCAGGTGTTAAACGAACCCCTCTTCCCCCACATGATCTGGAGCTGAATTTGGCTGCTGATTCAAAGCAGGGGTTTGAATTCATTTATTTATTTCTCCTGTGGCAGGAGCACTTCAGCAACTCTCTCATACAGTGCTTCTCTCTCTTCCTTCTTTTTCATATTACATTAATTTTCAAGCTTGAAAACATTCTTCTTAAAAACATCGTGGCAAACTTCTGAGCAGGATGAGTCATGTAGCCTCAGAGGGAATACTGGATGTTATCTCTGAACACAAATGGTTCTTCTAGAGGATCTTCTCAGGCAGAGAACAGACAATGTTGCTGTTGCCATGGTATTCCAATTAATATTTAATTAACAGCATCAGGCTTGGGTGATATTTTTGTCAAGGGCTGTATTGAGTTCTGGCTGAAATATCTGTATTATTAATATATTAATGACACATCATTACATTTAATACATACCTTAAAAATCATCTTATCAAATTTAGAGATAAAATAAATCTTGGCAATTTATTTCTTGGTTTTTATGGTGTTAGTAAGTCTTAATGGAATACTGACATGAATCTGTATCACCAAGAGGGAATTTAGCTTTTTGTCAAGCTTTGCTCTCTTGGTTTTGCTTTCCAAGTTTTGTCAAATTCAATATGGTGCAGAGTGACACAGGCTGACTTTCAAGGCCTAAGGAAGCCTTTGTATATAAAAAAAAATCATTTTGATTGTGCTGAAAACTGCCCATTTATCCTTTGGGTCAATATAGGTGGTGTTTTGGTTTTTTTTTTTAATTTTACTTTTAATGAACTGACAGGAAGTGTAGTAATTATTTCTTTATGCAGAACTTACATGAAAGACTTAACCAGAAGGTAGAAGCCTAATAAATAGCAACATTTATTTCAGGTTATATGGAGAGAAAGGGAAATTGAGTTTCTGTGAGTGAAGGAAGAGGAGGGAAGAAGGGATTACACTTTATTTGTTGATTTAAATTGATGTCTGTAGTTTGCATATACAGAGTACTTGGCAGTTTGAACACACAGAACTGCTTTGAAGATCAGGTTTGAAACTGACATTTGATATATTTAATCTGTGCTGATTATTCTGATACAGTTGAATTTCGTGTTCATAGCCAGGATTTTTTTGAAGTGATAAGTATTTAAAAGCCAGTCAGACATGCATCTGAATCTAGTTTTTATACTTCCTGCATTAAAGATTAAGCAACCAGGATGTTCTCCCACCTCTTTGTTTACTAGTGTTGGGATTCAAACTGGAAAGAACACAGAATATTACAAGACAATTTGAAATCACAGCTAAAAACACCAACTTGGAACACAAAAGTGTTACTAAGAATTGTGTACATTTGAGTAATAGCTGTGCTGTGCAATGGAAATTTGGGAACAGCCTTGTGAATATTCAATTTAAAAACTCCTTTATCAAAGGGAACATATGGCCCACTGAACAATTCACATTTCTGGGGGACTAAAGCAGTTCCCACAGATTCTTCTGGTTGACTGAAGTAGATCAGGAATTCTACATAGTAAAAAATGGCTGAAATTTTAAATATGGTGTACAGATATTAAATTTGTCTTTTAGGGGAGCTTCACTTTTTTGGACAGAAGATATTGGTCTTACCTTTTTTAAAAAAACCAAGTTATTCTATTATTGAAGTTCCTTTTAATATTGACTTTCTGAAAAATGCTTAAAGGCACTTGATGATGAAATTTGGAGATTATTTGGTAGTTGTAGATGGCTACGTGCCATTGGCTGGGACCAGGGTAATTTTCTTAGGAAAATATGTGTATATTGTGAATATCAGACTGATCTCCAAAAAAGCAATGATCTCAATTTCCTTTTAGAGTGCATGGTGCGTGTATCATAAATAAAAATAATGAACACTTCATGGCTTTTTAAAATGAAAGTAACAGCAAATAAAAAGAAGAATTCAGACCTCTCACAATACTAATGTATTGAGAATTAATTGAGATTTTCAGACACCAGAACCCTCGAAAATCAACATCCTAGTTAAAAGGCACAGCAAAAATTAGTTAAAAAAAAAAAATAGGTGGTAGATATTGAATAATGAGAACTTGTGTTTGGGAGAAGAAAGACAACTGATAAGGAAAGGGGTTTTTTGGGAAAAGGAATAAAATAAAAGTGATTAATTCACACGAGCAGCCAAGAATGCCTGGGAATGCAAAATGACTGTTGATATGGAGATGAGGGCTAAAAAGAAGTCAAGTCTAGCAGGTATATGCAAGTCAGGTATGAAATAAATTATATTCCAGTGAGAATGAGTTAATTGTTTGCATTTCAGAAGTTTTTGCACTCTTCCTCTGGATCTTAAAAAGAAGCAGGGTTTTGTATTAATGTGCAATTAGGAAATTTAAAAATTGGAATTTGTCTTTTTAAAGGACCTGTTTGAACACTTTTAAAATATCTGAAGCTTGGTAACTTGGGGGAAAAATTGGCAAGTCCTTTAGGGGTGTTGCACTTGCACTTGTTGCATTGATCACATCTGGGAACACTGGAGAGGATTGACAATTTTGAAGAAAAAAAAAAAGGTGCTGATTAATTTACCGGACTGTTAAGTAGCATTAAACTGTTCTAAGGTGTAAAACAAGTTTGCTCAGAATTATAGAATATTGTGTACAATGTTGGATCACAGTATTTTATTTAGGAGTTTTAGGATTTAGGATAATTTAGGGTTATATGCCATAATCATCACTTTAAGTCATGCATTAATCTCTCTCATTTTTCACTCAAACACTTGTTTTGTTTGCCAGATTTGTCTTGGGCTACGTTAGTAATTGAAAGCTTTATTTCACAGACAGGCCCCATAACCCTATGGTGAATGCTGGAGCAATTGTCATCACATCCTTAATCAAGGTAAAAAGCTCATTTTCAGTTTCTCTCAGAGTATTTTAACAAGATGTAGAAGAAGTGTCTTGTCCAGATGCTGAAGCAGTTTCACGTGTGCAGTGTCTGATGGCAGTTTATTGATGGGCAGGTAGACCAGCACTTCTCAACCAATGCAGTGGTAGGCTAGAAGTTGTTAAATTTCACAGTGCAGCTCAAAGACTCTTTTTTCTTTAGCATTTTTAGTTTGGTTTCCTCCTTTAACTGCACAACACTTGGTATTCTCTTGGGAGAACTGCCTCACGCTTGTTAAAGAGTCTGTCCTCAGGAGTATCCTTTATAGCACTCAGAAAGATGTGTCTGAATGTCTGCTGCTCTTCTGCACAGCAAGAAATTATCTTGATGCTCTGGAAGAAATGGAAGATATTGTGATTTTTATGGGAGCAGTGCAGCTGTATTCACACATCAAGCTTTAATACTCAACTTGTCTGCCATTAACCTACAACTAAATGCTGTGTAACTCCTTGTGCCGTGGTTGCTGCTGGGATGTTGAATGTGCTGTCTTAAATAAGTGTGTCTGGAAACTGCTCCTTGTGTTGTGCTGAGTCACTCAGGGCTCAATAATGACTTAATCTCCAGCCCCTGCTTGGGAGACTTGTGGAAAGCTGTGTTTATTTTTCCCTAGAATGGCTGCACATATCTCTTGAAGTTGTAAATGCCATAAATTCCCTGTAATGCTAATGTTTGCCAGATACTGTGCTTGTATTTTCTGCTTTATTTTAGTAGCCACTGTTACAAAAAACAATTTAATTTTTTTTTCCTGGGGGTACCTGCTTATGATTGTGGGGAACGTGTCAGTCCCCTGGAGTCCTGAAGTAGCAAACTTAATGCTTCAGAGGTGTGAAAATCTTGTTTACAGCCTTTTTCTTGGTCGTGTTTCAAAGTTGATTAGTTATAGTATGTCTCCTACCTCCTATTTCCAAATTGTTGATTTTAAAAACTACTTGGCTCATGACTTTCTGTTATTGTATATTGAAAGAAGGTGTAAGAACTCCTGCTTAAAGACATTTATCTTTAATAGCTGTAGGTGAAAGAAAATGGCCTTAAGTGTGACAGGTAAATTCATTCACATTTAATATTCTTTCAAGGTTGACTGAGCGTTGAAATTCACTTGGCTCAGAGTGAATTTTAAGGTCTGACTTGGCACATTTGTCTGAAGTGTCCAAACGTTGGTCCTGCTCAACAGGCAGAACAGGAGGGGCACAGCTCCTGAGAAATGGGTTGTTCTGGGTAGATAACCCGGGTCTGTTTCCTGCATGCACTTGTGATCTCTGTCTGAAGGTCTGGGGACTGTTTTATTTCGTTTTATTTAATTTATTTGGATTTCTTCCTTTGCTGTAATGTTCTTCCCAAGAGTATTGCATTGCACTAACCTCCTTGCATGTGGTGGCTGCACGTCTAACGGACACACATCCTACTTATCACACCCCATTGTTTGTCTGCAGTCTGATTAAACTAGATTATTTTCTGTACTGCCTCCACTAGGACACCATTTATCATGGGAATGGCTACCCAAACTAAACATACTCTGGAGAGAATTACCTAGAGGGTCACAAAGTTAATTAATAGTTGTATTTTTTGTGAAATACCTTAAAAATCTGCAATTTAGCACTGTTCCTACTGACTATTCAGTGGTAGAAGTAATTCACACTTATGTTCGATCTAGTATAAGGTGGCTTCATTAACCCATGTGTTGCTGTCAGTTCCTCTGCTTATTTAAGGTGTATTTGCTTATCTCAAAGACTGTGTAGAACTCCTAAAGTCCAAGGGAAGTAAGAATTATTAAACATGGACAAATTCACCATATGACAGATTTATCCAATGTTAGTGTGTTGATTTTTGCTGTATTTCAGTGGTAAGAATGCTTTCATCTCCCTCAATATTCCTTATTTTATCCCTTTCTGAGATTGATACAAAAAGTCTTTCAAAATTTGCCTCCCCTGTGCTGAGTTTAGCAGCTCTTGTTATGCATGATCTTAGAACCTGACACAAATTGTGGTTATTTGTGGATAAGAGATGATGCTTGGAGTGATCTTTTTGTCAGAATATGTAATATGTGAAGATTTTAGGGGGAAGAGGGTTCTTAGCATCACATACCCAGTTCTGCCTGCCTTAAGAATTTGATATACACCCCTTGGAACAGAGCATAGACCTTAACTCTAATGTTAATTTAGTCCTTGCTAATAATAATAATAATAATAATAATAATAATAATAATAATAATAATAATAATAATGATGGGTTTGTGCATGCTGAGTTGTACATTTGTTTGGCTTATTGAGGCACGACTAGATCATATTTTACCAGTTCAGGTGATTCTCCTACTGTCACCTGCTTGGGACTACCCCATATCCCCATTTTAGTGCCTTACCTCCACTCTAGCAGTACTTGCATCACACTCCCCAGGCTGCTCCAGCGATTCAAAGTGTGTCTCTACAATACAAATCCTTCAGCAGAAGGACATCCCCTGGGCCAGCTTGAGTGAAATTAGATTTTCAGACCCCCTGAGGACCTTTTCCTCTAATTGTACAGCCATTTGTCTCTGCTGCTGGTCGTATAAATTACACAGTTTATAACAATTTCCAAATAATTGTTATCCAAAGAAAACTGCTGTGGCAATTGCAGGAGTTTGGGGAACAGTGATATTGGATAAAATGAGAAATTCTTCCCTGTCCCCAAGGAAATGCAGGTGCTTGAAATAAGATGATTTAGTGCAGATTCACTGCTCTTTATCGTGGAGCTTTCTGTACCCCACGCTGCCTGGGAAAAGTCTTTATTGCCTGTAGTGTTGATATATTTTAATGCTTTAATGTATCATTTTTTTTTCTTCAAGTGGCTTCTCCAAGCCTGTCAAACTCCAGGAGTGTGAGTGGCTGGGGAGGGAGCACGTTAGAGGTGCCGGTGAGATGGAGAAGGGCTCGGAGGGAAAGCCATAGGAGGTGCCAGATGGCCCTGGAAGGAATCACCAGAGGACAAGGGATTAATCTTAAAAGTCACTTTTGCTTCAAGATTACATCTGTAGAGAAAAGCTTTTCTAGCATGAGAGCCAAGGTTTGGGTGAACCCAGGGTGTGTAGCTCCTCCTGGAGCTGCCAACCACGTGCAGAATGTCGCAGGGGCAGTGCTGGAGGAAGGCAGAGATTATGTGGTGATGGATGAAGGTGGGAAGCATTTGGGCACGGTGGGGCTGACTCGCAGCCCTGCCAAAAAAATGAGATCCCACAAAATAAAAGTGCTGGTCTTGGCAGCCTTGGAAAAAGCTGAATTCTAGAAAGCTGCTCTTTTTTTTTATGGAGCGTCAAGAGATGTATCTGATCTACTCAAGAGCTTCCTAAATATGCTGACGGGTCATAAAATAAAGGAGTTATTGGGAAACCTGCACAGTTAGGGTCTAATGCTAGAGGTGGGAAACATGCAGAGTTTATTTAGTAATGTAGTTACAGTAAATAGTAACTAATAAATAGATTTAACTTGATTGCTCTATGCTGTGCCCTCCATTTATCCCTGCTGGCAGGCTGCTGTGTAAATGTACATCCATACCACCCTACAACTGGTGTTGGTGTTGTGATCTTCTCTGCCACAGCCTTGTCTTTATTTTATATATATATAACCCCTCTCCCTGCCTTAGTTATTTTCTTATAGTGCCTAATTTTGGCTAGAACGTGCACTCACATTATTCTGCACTTGCCTTTTATTATGGCTCAGATGTATTGGGTGTTATTTGAAGTAGAATATGTAGTGGTGGTGTTTGAAGTGACAGGTATTTAGTGGCCTTTTAGGCAAGTATTTAGCACCTGAAGGACACACAAATAATTCTGACGTGTGTTTTAAATAGTAACAGTGCTGGTCTTAGTGGGCCAAGTCCTGCCTGGGCCAGTGAGCTCAAGTGTTTCAGAGCTCAGCACCCAGGACACCAGTTCTCACACCACAGGCCCAGATTAACACAACAAAACAACCCCCAAAAAGTGTGCAAGTGCAGAAAACTAAAATAAAGACATTAACAATCAATTTAATCGGGGCAAATGGAAAAACAAAATCATTTCTTGCACTCTTGACATGATTTTTTTTTTTGCACTCTTGACGTGATTTTTATTTTTTTCTGGATGTTTTCATCCCAGTGTAGTGTCAGGTTAGACCTTAGGCTTAAAAAAAATAATTTTTAAATAGTCTTCCATTTTTCAAAGATTATAAGCTTCTTATCACCCAGATGTTTTTATTAGCTTGGCTTAGCTGCAACATTTAAAAACTATTTTAACAAGAGACACGTGGCAAGACCTTATGTGGTCTAGTTGTTGGTCAATGAAAAGTGGCTGATATTAACTACTTTTCTAATCATAAATATTGCCCAGTTTTGTTGTTGGTAAGTATCCATGGGTCTCTTCTTTTCTATGCACATGTAGGCATGCAACCTGTGCAACCGTTTATATTTTTCTAGTAGAAATACAAATAATAAAAGTACCTTTTTTTAAGCAAAAGGGAAGATCACTAAAACCCGACACGGTCAAAAAATTCAAACTGATGAGTGACAGCCATGGAATTAATTGTGGTTTTAAGTCTTTATAGACTGGTATTGAGCTGTCTTCTGCAAGTTTGAATTTTCTGCCTCTCACCCTGCTTGGATCTTGACGTTCTCAGTTTCATCTCGTCTCCATGTAGAAGTGTTTCCATATGTGGATATACACACGAGCATGTGCCCGGGAGGTGTGTATATGGACATATGTCCCAGTAAATGTCCTGAGTGTTTGTGGGGTTAGTGCATGGGCTGGTTCTGTTCTGGCCAGATTTGATTGCATCTCCTCTTAAAGAAAAATGCTGTTTAAGAAGCATTGTCACAGTGCCCCTCGTACAAGCAGGCTGAAAATAAGCAGCACTTGTGCAGGAACAAGGAGTTTCCTCGTCTCTGATTTATTTGAATGATTACAGAACAGTTCCTCAGTACTCTCAATATCAGGACTTGCTGTTTGCCATTAATTTTAACCCTGGAATGTGTGTTGCCTCTGTCCTTTCAGCTTTGCAGGAGGAGCAGCACAGCCCAAAGAGGGGAACTGATGCTCTGGGTTTTTAGTCATCCTGTGCAGAAGCAAACTTGTCTGGTGTAGTTGTGAATTATGGGCAATCCTTCCTGGGGGCTGGGTTGTGTATTAATTTAGGCAAATGTTGTAGGTCTGTGAGCAGTGTGACTTCAGGAACAGTAATTTGTGTTTGGTGTGAAGTGTGTGGAACACCCAGGACTGAAAATGCCTCCTCTCGCTTAGTGCACAGCAGGTTTTCTTTCCAACACAGGAGATCAGTGTAAATTTTCAACAGGAACCTTTTTTAATGACAAACTGATGTAGAAAACGTTTGCGTTGAGTCTTTTGCCCACTGCTTTTATATGCTGCTAATAAAACAAGTTTTTCTTGAAGGGCTAGGAACTTTTTTTGCAACTGGGCAAAAAAAAAAAAAAAAGAAATAAAGTGAATTATTATGTATTTCTATTTTTGCAGAAAGCATGATCCCTTCCTCCCTCTTCCTTTTTTTTAACCAAAGACCTTGTTTCACTTGATGATACATGTCTAACCATACAGTTATCAATGCAGCATCCCATAACTAATGCTGACCCACTTTCCCAGAAAAAAAAAAAAAAAAGATGTTCATTGTGCATTTGAAAGGTTGAAAAGGTTTTTGTGGTTTAAATGTTGTTACATATTTTACAGCATTAGGATCTATGGAATATTTTGACAACTGCAACAGTTCAATGAAGTTGGTAATTTCTTCTTTTAATTATTTTTCATTGAACAGATTTGGAGTTAAATTTTTAAACCTTGTGTTCTGGTATATTATACAGGAACATTTTGATGAAATGTATCATGGGGTTTTTTTGTTTTTTTTTTTTTTAAATCTTATTGCAAATTAGCTAGAGCTTATTGCCTTTAAGGTTATTTAAATATAAGGTGCCTCATGTTGAGCAGAGTGGTGTCCTTCAGCTAGGGCCTGTACGTGTGTGGCTGCACATCCTCTGGAGATGAGCTGGTGCATGGGCTGCAGAGATTATCTGCAGCACCCTAATCCACGTCCTGAGTGGGAAATGAGCCTGGCTTGATCTGCTTCATTAAATGAATCACTGGTGGAGAGAAGCTTCAGGTTTTTTCCACTTCCTTCCCCATTCCCACACTAAAGGCAGGGCAGGCAGTGTCTGGAGCCATTTGAGCAGAGTTTGAGCTACACAGAGTGTCTTTAATACCAAAATAATTCATAAAACCCTCTTCTACAGACACCTCGTTTCCCTTGTGTTTTTAAACTTCCTCCAAAAATTCTGCTTGGCTGCTTCAAAAAATGAAAATTTCCCCTCAATAGAGCTTGTGCTATTTTTTATCTCTCACCCCTCTGTCAATGTCTTGCTGTAGGGATTTTGGAAAGGTCACCTATAGACCTGTAAAGAATTAATACACCTTTAACTGGCAGCTACTAAATTGGACAATGTTCTTAAACGGGGGAAAAAAATAACACCCCTCATCCTCCCCCCAAAACCAAACCAACCACCCCTAAGATTTAAGTTCTACTGGCATCCTTATTAAGTTGGATTTAGCTTTTTTTTTTTGGTACTCTGATGTGAAATTCAATTTTTAATTTTTTTTATAGGTAGGACATTAATCAGAGATTACTCAGATCAGATTTTTTTTTTTTATTAAATGCAATTATTTTCATAGTAAGGTGTAACTCTTTATTTTAATCAATCTAAATTCTTAATGTGGAAATACTTTAACTTCAGTAGCCTGAACTCTCCTATGCTCAGCTCTCTTGGTAATGTAAGAATATCTTTGTGTTACTAATCTATACAAAGTTAGTGTGTTCATTAGAATTATCCTGATTGTAGTTGTGTATTTTTTTATTTTTTTTTTTTTTGCTTTAACTACTCCATTTACTTATGCTAAACAAGTAAAGTTGGCTAGAGAGCACCTAAACTAAAGCATACCTTGTTCAGTTTAAATTCATTGCCAACAGGCAGGTGTTTGATAGGGTTTCTTTAGTTTAAATTGTAATTAAAGATTTACTTCTCTAACACGTAGTCTTTGCATTAATATATGAAATGGTTGTAGTACCTTAATTAGCCTCATACCTTAGTTATATGCATTAAACACCCTAATACTGTTAAGTGAACTAACTGCTTCCCTGCGGTAACAATTCTTGTAAATTATCTTTGCTTTTCTTGCAGCAAGGAGCAAATAACGCAGAGAAGTTTGACTACGTAAGTTCATGTTGCAATATCCCTTTTTCTGGCTAAATTCTCTGGTAAAAGTCTCAGGATGGCAAGGGAGTTGCAGGGGAAATTGGAAATGTTTTGTCTCTTTATCAGCATTTTGTTTAAACATCTGGTGGCTTGGGTGTCAAATTGTGTTACGAGAATAGGGCGAGGCTGGATTGAGGGTCGCTCAAATTAGAACTAGAACTCCAATTATAGCTATAGCTATAACCCAAATTATGACTCTAATTATAAATGAGAACTATTTAATGTCTGCAGATGCTAGCATGCCTTTCCCCCTCCTCTCTGTCTCCCACAGGTGATGCAGTTCATGAATAAAATGGCTGGTAATGAGTATGTTGGATTTAGCAATGCAACGTAAGTATTGCTTAGGTAGTAGAGTTTGAAAAAATGCCTTGAGTGGTAGCTGGCACATGGAGCTGATGGGGAAAATTGAGTTATTTACACTCAAACCCTCATTTCATCTCTATTAGAGGGCTTAAAATTTACCAGGACTCAAGTTGTGCAGTCTCTGGCATCGGTGTGGTTAAATCTCCCATCAGAGTGTCGGGCACCTCTCTGAAATATCATTATTCTGCCCCAGAGCTATATTAGGGAGAGCTCCAAGTGCAGCTCTTGCCTTCCTGGCATTAAAAATTAAACTGTGGGTGTTGATGGCTGCATATCAAATGTTTGGACAGCATATCTCATAAAATTGGGACTTTTTATGTTGCTGAGCTTCTGTGGTAAGCTCTGCCCCATCAGTAGGATCTGTGTGTTCAGGGGTAACTCATCCTCCTGCATTTTTATTGAATTACATGATGCTTCTCTGAAGTTCAGCTTTCTTTAGTTTTGACCTCTTGTCTTGTCTTTTTAATTGATTTTTTTTAATCTATTTTAAGGTTCCAGTCTGAAAGAGAGAGTGGAGATAGAAACTTTGCAATCGGCTACTACTTGAAAGAAAAAAAGGTTCATTTCTTTTATTTGCTGGATATTTAACACTCTGGGATCTTTGCATAGTCTGTGGAGATTTTTAATTTAATGTACAGCATGGCATCAATTATTCTAGTACATATTTTCATACTGTTACTCAAATGCTGTAGTTTAGAGAGTGTGGTACTTAGCTCATTTTTACAGCATACCTGTACTTCTTTTTCCTGCATTATAGCCATGATAATTTGGTTTACTTGTCATAAAAGGCATACTCTTTGCTGTCCAGATGACTTTATAAAGCTCCTAGATGCAGTTTGCTGGTTTAGAAGCTCTACAGCAGAATATGTTAATACCTGACCTGTTGACCTCCCAGCACTGTTATTTTTAACTCTGACCTGATTTATTATTTCCACTCGTTACATTTAAATAAATGTTTAATTTAAAATCTGCCTAATGCTTCGTGTGCTGCCAAAAATATAGCTTAGTTTATGTCTCTCTAAAAGAGATATTGAAAATAAAATGCCTAAAGTCTCTCTTTGTTTTTCCCCCCCCCCAGTGCTTTCCTGAAGGCACGGATATGGTTGCTATCCTAGACTTCTATTTTCAGGTAACTCACTATAAAATTGAGCCTCATTCTAGACTTACAGTGACTATACTAAGTAGTGGAAGCTGATTTATTCCTAGATATGTGGGTTTTAATGGCTTAGAGTTACACTTGTCAGCTCCTGTTAGAGTCTGGAAATGGAGGATGCACGTTTGGTGTATCCAGATTTGCTTTTGTTTGGGTGTGAGCTGGACAGAATATTTCTGTTCCTTTGGGTTGCTGCTCTCTGCTGTACTGTCAAGTGTTTTAAACTCTGTGTGTAACTAAAAAAGTATATTAATGCTGTGTTGCAAGCTCAAGGGAGTGTTGTAAATGAAATAATGGGAATATCTCCTTTTTGTTTAACTCAATGCAAATTTAAATTCAAAAAACAAAGGCTCCAGTGACATCTATTCCCCCCTCTCCCATTTTTTTTTTTTTTTTTTTTTNTTTTTTTTTTTTTTATTTCTTCACTTTCAGCAAGTTATTTGCAACTGTTACAAAATGAGAACTTGGCAAGTGTGAGACATTTCCTCAGTAAGGGTTTCCTAACCTTAAAACATCTGCAGCTCAGCTCTGCTCCATATAGTTCTCAAGAGGCAGCTTGAGTTGTGTTACTGATCCAGTCTGTCTGGGATAGTTTAAAAAATATATGAATTATTTAGTTATGGAAATGAGTCTGGTTTTGATTCCTGAGACTTGCTCTTCCTTCTGGAAGTCATAAGATTTTATTTTTTTTTCTTTAAATGCAAATTTAATCTGAGTTGTTTGGGTTGAGGTGCACCTGCTCTGATCTTTGGGTGGATTGCCTGGGTATGAAGCAGGGTGGATGTGATCAGCCTTAGCTGACCTCTTGTTGGGTTGGAAACCAGGGCCAAGCTGCTCTGACCGTCTGTTACTGCAGAACAAAACTGCTCATTCCTGTGAATTCGGTGTTTCAACATGATTTTAGCTGCTCCCTCTCCCACTGCCTCCAGTCCCGACACGTTCCTGAGCACAAAGCTCTTCCTAAGTTCAGAAATGCCAAAACATCTTTCCTGTTGTTTTAATTTGGCCTCATTTCCCTGCATCATGATCTCTCGTTCCACGGCTGCGTGTCATTTTTATTTCTCTTTTATTTTCCCCTTGCAAAGCCCCCTTCTCACTCCACGCTCAGAAAAAGGGCAGCTCACACGAGCAGCAGTTCTGTTTTCCCTGCACAATGCTTACTTTCTAGATCCCACTTAAAAAGCTATTTCTTTCTTTTCTTTGGGCTTCTCCCCTGGGTAACGGGGAACTTTCTGAAGAGAAACGAACTTGACTTTCCTGTGAACTCATAGGAAAATAATCCCTCCTCATGCTAAAGTGGGGATGGGTTATTCTCACTTTCGAGAACCGAGCTACCAAATGCAGGTGCTTGAACTGAGAGCCCAGCAACCCTTTTCTTTTGAAAGCAGGTGATATGATGTGCTACTTCATATGTTTAAAACACAGTTGCCATTTTAGATGCGTCTCTGACAATCTCTTGAGTTGCAACTCCAGTTGGTTGGACTAGGATGTATTGAGTTTGGCACCCGGGAAATAAGAATTCCAGGTAGTAACTGCTCATGCCAGCTTGGCTTAGGTAACTTCCTCAACTGTCATGTCGTGACTGTTTGGCACAACCAAAGAATACAAGCAGTAGTTTGTTGACTTTTTCCAGAGTAGCCTTCCAGGTTGAAACCAGCTTATCTTTTGGTTTCTGCAGAAATGAGGCAGCATCAGGTGATGGCATCATATCACATTTCCTGATGTGTCACCAAAGTATGTATAGTCTGTACCCAAGCAGGGATCCTGGGAGGAGCTGTCGTGTGGTCGTTTCACTCATGTAGCACAGAGTGAACATGAGAGAAAGGTGGAATAAGGCTGCAGCAGCAGGAAGTGCTGCCGTTAAGACTTGCATGTGCTAGACTTTGCAGCTTGAAAATGTACTTTATTAAATGGGGGGGGTCTTCTAAAGCTTAAAAAAACCAAACCCCAAACCCGCACAAAACAGACTCAAATTGGACAAAAAAAAAAGAACGCTCGTTCTGTGGCTTTGCCATTTAAGCAGATGCAAACTACTGAGGTTGTTTTCCAGACCTCTTCCTCTGAAAGGAACATAAAGGGGGGTGGGGGGAGGAATCGTGCAGGGACATTAACCTATGACAATTACTGTCCCAAACAATTAAGGGGCCTTGCAAACAAACGCTGTCTCTGGGATCTGTATAGCAGGAAGCTTCAGACCATATTAACTGATGCCACTGGCATCATCTGTAAGAATTGTTATGCTGCAGGTTACTTGAGATGATATTTCTAAAGGGACGTATTGGTCCTGCTGTAGTTGGCCTTACCCTGCTGGGAGCCCCAGTAGTTACAGTCTCCCCTTCTCTCCCCCAAGCTCTGCTCCATAGAGGTGACGTGTGAGTCTGCAAGTGTGATGGCAGCAACCCTGGCCAACGGGGGCTTCTGCCCCATCACTGGGGAGAGGGTCCTGAGTCCCGAGGCCGTCCGCAACACCCTCAGCCTGATGCACTCCTGTGGCATGTATGACTTCTCAGGCCAGTTTGCCTTCCACGTGAGTACTGTTCAGACATTAATTACAGCAAGATCAATCTGTGCTGCTGTTCTCCGTGTTCCGTGTTGCTTCTGGGGGCAGAAGAGAGGGTGTTATATGAATTGTTTACCAATTAAACACACCACAGGGGAGAGAATCTCCCCTGGGATTCATGGCTCTATAGTCCAGCATACCTTAGAGCACTTTATTCCCTGCCACTTCACATTTGGGAGTCCTCTTTGTGACAAAACATAAATACTGCCCTTGAAGAAAGGCTGCTTATGGTTGTTGAAGGCTGTCATGGTGAAGATGTAGCTGGAAACAGCATAACTGTAGAATTCCTGCTATAGGGAATTCACAGCTCTGCAGAGAGTTGTTTTCTTCACTGACTCAGGCTCTTAAATTGTCCTCGTGTGTTTTAAATGGACTGCCACACACAGCATATGTGCCATGCTTCTGTTTTCCAGCAGCTTGTTTCTCACATGTAAGTATTCCAAGATGGACTGCATCTTACTTGTGTTTTCAGCATTTTGATTTACATGTTTCCTTATTGCATACACATAAAATTGAGTGTGATGCTTCATGAGACCTAGAAGTCCCTGCTTAGGGAGCTGTTAGTTTCTGTTGGAAAAAAGCAGTATCCAGGTTGTAAATAAGTTGGTTATTTTGTGATTTCATGGACAAACTCTTCTGTTTTCTGGGCTTTTTGGTTCTTTTCCAATCAAGATTTTGTTTTACATAGAGAGAGCCTTGAACTATTGCCTCGTTGCAAACATTACAGATACACTTGTGTGCTACTGCTTAGTCATAATTGCTTTTTAATAAAGAGATAAGAATGCTTTCCCAGCTTAAATTGCTTTCCAACTCTCTATTTTATAAATGCTGCCTAATTATCTGCAGTAAAATGCTAATGGCTTGTGCTACGATAGTGGAGAATGTTTGCAGAGGACAATAACTCTCCAATTATTCTATAGGTTGGTCTTCCTGCAAAGTCTGGAGTCGCTGGTGGGATTCTTCTGGTTGTCCCTAATGTCATGGGCTTGATGTGCTGGTCACCTCCTCTGGACAAGATGGGCAACAGCGTTAAAGGAATTCACTTTTGCCATGTAAGCAGAACAGTCTTTAGTGGCTTTCGTTTGTTTGAGCTTTGGTTAGTGCAGCTGAGATGTAAATTAATTAAACAGTGATTTGTCACTCTCCATACGTAGCAAGTTGCATCCGAGCCAAGAGTGAAAGTCCAAGCAGAGACATTTGCATTTCAGTAGTAAATAACACTTTAATTCAGTGAGCTTTACAAAACCATGATGCCAGAATCACTGGAGAGATTTATTGTGGAAAAGCTCTGGACAGAAGCACTTGATGAAGTCACGACAGAGCTGATTTCTTGTACTCTGCCTTAGGAGCTGCAGAGCTCTGTTTGCAGCTCTCTTTTCCTCTCCAAACAACTTACAAAACATGGGAAAGGCAACTCTTACTTCATCACAAGAAAAGAAAAAAGATTCTAATGAAATGCTGCTGTTTGTATGTATTTTTTTAACCTGAATTTGGTAAACAGTCTGACACAAAACATGTCTCTGTAGAGCACACCCAGTTGTTGGGCAAGCTCTCCCTGGCTCCATCTCTTGGTTTTGAAAGGGCAGTGGAGAGCAGCACTGGAAGCAGGAGAGATTTTGTAGAGTAAAGATTAAGAACCATGTTTTATGGCAGAGGAGAATGTAAAAAATACCATCTTTTTTTTAATTTTCTCCCTAAAACTACCTTGCAACATACCTTTAAATACCCCATCGTTGAACAAGAGGTAGGGGAAGGATTTACTGCACTCATTCTGTGTTACAGTGAGACCCCAAACTGATAGATGGTCATGGCAGGAAAGTAACATGAGTGTAATATTCACTTTAAAAAATAACATGAGTGTAATACTCACTTTTACAAATACAACAGCACAACAAAGTTCTGCCACTATAACTTTTCATGTCATAATTCAAACTGAATTCAAATCCCTTATGTCCCACATTTTCCTTTTTCATCCTTTCCATTGTTCTTCCTGTTCCTGAAGCGTTTCATCCCGAGTAGAAATATATTAAAATAGAGATTATTTTGTACTTCTCTTTAAAGACGAGTTTAAAATAGATAGTTTTGCAAATAGATATTCTGTACTTCTCCTTAAAGAGGAGTTTCAAGGTGTTATTAGAACTTATGCATTATGTTATATTACAGACGTTGGTACTGAGTTACTAGATAAGCTTCTCTTGTTACAAGTTGAAGCTGGGATATAATAAATTAGGGTATAATAAAAGGACAGGTTAGGGTATAATAACACCCAGGAGTGGTAGCATTTGGCTGTCACGTCCCAGTAACACCGAGCGTTCTCTTGCCCCTTGCAGGATCTGGTTTCTTTGTGCAATTTCCACAACTACGACAATTTGAGGCACTTTGCTAAAAAGCTGGATCCTCGCCGAGAAGGGGGTGACCAGCGGGTGAGTTACCCTGGGGGTGCAGGCACTGCTGCTTGGGGGCCTCAGGAGAGGCCTGAGGGGTCCTCCTCTCAATGCTCAATGACATGTGTTGCATCAGAGCTTTCACATCAGCTCTTTAATTCACGTTGCTAGTGGGCACTTAGCACCTTGGTTCTGGGTAGTGGAACCTCGTACTAGATCCATAACTCCATCATTCCACCCAGTTCCATCTCCCTTGCCAGACTAGCTGGGATCTGCTGAGGGTTCTGCTGTACTGGTTGCCTTTAATAAAGATCTGACCAGCTGCTGGGCTGAGCCTTTCTGTTGTGTGCTGCAGAGCACGGGATGTACGTTGGGCTGTCTCTGAGGCCACGTGATGTGCTGGGAGTTGCCCAGGCAGTGACTCGAGGTGTTGCAGGGCTGTTCCTCAGGAGGTGATAGCAGCAATCTCTGGGAATGAGCAAAACAGCAAACTAAGAGGGTGCTTGAGCTGAGGAAAACCTCTTGGCTTTTATTGCCATTAATGTTTTAACTAAGGCATGAAGGTCTCAGCAGGAGAAGAGACAGTAGAAAGCTGCTAATAATTGCATGTGTATGTCTAAAAAATAGCCAGTTTGGAGTTTGAGGGAGTTGTTTTGTAACTGGAATAGAGAAAATGATGTGAAGAAGTGCAAACCTTGAGTCTGTTAGCATTGACTGCAGGTATGGCTTGTTTTCCTTCCACGACACTAATAAATCATGTGTGTTGCTTGAACAACTAGCATTCCTTTGGACCAATGGACTATGAGAATCTCCAGCAAGAACTTGCTTTAAAAGAAACAGTGTGGAAAAAAGTGTCACCTGAATCAAACGAGGACATCTCCAGAACCGTAGTGTATAGGATGGAAGGTCGGGGAGAGCAAAACTAGACACGTGGGCTCTAGTTTCATTAAACCCTTCACTTTTCAGAACCCTCCAGCATCTCTAGATTGAACCTTGGACATTGTTTGTGTCGTCTCTATATGTGTTGTGTACATTCTGTATGCTCTACCAAAAAGACTTGTCAAGTTCAGGGGGTGGAGGGGAGGGGGGGGGGATGCAGACAACAAACCCAAAGCTGTTAACTGAATTTTTGTAGTTACTTAAAACACTTTTATTTTTAAAAGAAAAAAAAAAAGTTTCACCTGAATGTTTTCAAGGATATCCCACTTTTGGGGATATCTCTCTCTTTTTGTTTCTATCTGAGAGAATTTTAAGTAACTTTAGAGCTAAGCAAGAACTTAGGATGTGCCCTCTGATCAGGGTCAGCACGTACAGATAGAAGAATCTGGATTAAAATATAGAGTAAACCAGCGTACAGCAAATTTATGAATTTAAATAATTGGATGTTAAGTGGAGAAGGTTCTGGGTCATGTTATTACTATATTTTTTTTTATTTTTTTTTTTCATATAAGCTTTCAGATTGCTTCGGACAGAAATGTATCCTTTGGATATGCCTAGTGACAGTTTTTTAATCCCACCTTCCATAATTATTACAGCTACTATTTAAATAACGAGAGCAAAAATATCTGGGGAGGCCTGAGAGAAAGGAGGGGAAAAACCTGCCTTGTTTGCAAGTCAGCTAATGCAGCAGGAGGATTTCTTAGACTCTTTGGAGTGTCCTGCTGGCTGCTGCTGCCAGCTGGTAGCTGTGACTCAGAACTCTGCTTTACTAATAACACTGAGCTCCACCCTGGGGAGGAATGTCAGCAATGCTGGGCTCAGAGCCTGCAGGAAATACAGCCCAAGTCCAGCAGATAGCTAGAAATCCTTCAGACTGTTTACAGTTAACTTATTTTTGCAATGCTAATATGTGCATGTTCCTGTAGATGCTCAGAGGTTTCATTTACTACACACGAGCAAAGTTTTTTTTTTTTAAGAGTTATCATTAATTGTTGCTTTTTTTTAATGAAGAGTGAGCTTGCACCCCTGTCAGCTTGCTGAGAAACAGGATTTATGTTCTTCTGCAGGCAGCTGCATCTGTTCAGCTGCTTAAGTTGGTGATTTTTAAATCTCTCAAGGAGGGTGTAGCTTGAAATGGGGTATGTAAGCTTCACACAGGAGGCAGTGCTGCTCAGAGGGCACAGGCCTGCTACATTCTGGACATTCACAGCTACTAGATTTTTTTTAGTGATGCTAAAAATGGTAGAAAACCAGTCTCCAGAAAGTTTTCCCCCTTCCTAAGTTGGTAGCTAATTTGCTACATCCCACTCCCAGTACACAGCCCATGCAGAGGGGAAACCTTTTCCAAGCAGTGATAAATGGGTTTAGCTCATGGAGGATGTCAGGAGATAACTCCTCAGCAGCACCTCCACCCCTTCTCCCTCGATCCCTCTCCCTTTTTAGTCTACCTGAAACCCCCAAGGGTGTTCATGTGTGAGTTTTGCATGAGAGTCAAGGGGTTCCTGCCCCTTTTTTGACCCATCTGGATGTTTATGGGTCCAGGAAGACGCATAAAGCAAAGCTGATGTTCTCTGCGAGAGCAAGATCTTCTTCCTGCCCCTCTCTAGGTATTGTTAGTTTGAATAAACGTTGGCAATAAGCTCTGACTAAGCCCCAGATAACCTTCATCTAGCAGTGCATTGTAAAAGGATGGGCTTCCTGGCTTTGGAGCCTGGGATTAAAATGTTTAAGCAGAACAATACAGAAAATCGATATTCAGGGAGTGTGGAGTCCTGCTGGGATGAAGAGCTCAATCTGTGGTGCAGATGCTGATAATACATGTCAGTCATAGCTCGCTGAATAATAGCTGAATAATTCCATTTTGAGGTTAGGTTTGTCAGTTCTTGACAATAAAGTGAGATGAGTAAAGTCCTGAGTTCTAAAAATGTCTCAGCTATTTGAGGATTTTGCTGTAGACTAGTAGGTAGAGACATAAAAAGCAGCCAGATCCTGCAGAGCTCCATCTCCTTACCTGACATACTCTCAACTGCAAGAGGGAACATAGTGTGTCTGTGCTGCTAATGAGGAGTATTGACAGTGGGTTCAATTACCCACTTAATTAGGAAAGGAAGATGTATGCTGCAGGATTTGCTCAGTCCAGCTCTACACCCATTATTACGTGTCTGATTTTAGTGCTGGTTGAAGCTGGTTCTAAAAGCAGGAAGGTGGAAAATGGTTCCATCTGGGTTTCAACTTGCAGATGAAAATCTCTGCCTTATTTATGTTTGCCAGTGGAATGTAAAGCAGGTGCCAGAGGCGAGCTCTGCATGGGACAGCAAACTGAGGATCCTGCTAGATCTTTAATAAGCATCATAAGGATATTTAAGGTACAGCTTACCCAGCCTTTCCCTTAGCCCTCTCTCTGTATTACAGTGGTGTAATATGTGCTTTTGCAGCCCGGCTCACAACTTAAGCCAGCCTCTAGTTAGGAGGGACCAGGAGCCTTGTTGGGGCCTGTTCCCCAGCAGGGTACCCCGAGAGCTGGGACCATGGCTGGTCTGCCACGACCTGCCCTTGGCAGGTGCACCAGAAGGTGGTGGCCATGGAGAGCTCCAGCTCTGCCACGGTTTTGAGTGGTCACCTGTGCTACAGTAAGAGCAATTCTTGATATTCAAGCATTTTTTTTTTTGAGCTGTTTGTTTGTTTTCCCTTGTCGGCATCATTAACATTTCATTAGAAATGTAAATGCTTTTTTAGGCTCTGGTTTTTAGCATTTGTGTTGTACCTTTTGGGCTCACTTGTTAAGTTACCTGTCTCGTTTTCCATTTTTCATTTGCATTGTATGTTATTTATGTATCTTGATTTCCAGCATGCTTATTTTTGTACTGTTTAATAAATTTATTTTAAGCTGATTTTTATTGTATTTTTTTTTTTCCCTCTCTCTCAATGGAGAACAGTTATTTGGTCAAACTCTGGTTTTTGAGGCTGAGGTGAGGTAGCACTCCATGCTGAACAAGTAGGTGGAATAAGCAGTTACTTAGTTAAACCAAGCATTGAAGACCTTCCTAAACATGTACAATAATCTGATTAGTTTCCTCTTTGAGCTGTTACCTTAGTTGAGAGCAAAAATCAAATTGGCAAAACTTTCTCTAATGAAAATGTCAGGATGTTAACATCAATTCAGAGGTGAATGCAGTCACCAGGAAGATGTGGTTAATGGTACCAGTGCCAGGGTAGGAACTGTTGGTCCTGGGTGTTAAGAAGTGAAAAAAACAGTTTATGATGAATCCCTCCTGGCCAGGAAGGGGCTCCCAAACCCACACCCCTGTAGCAGTGATGGTTGGTTGGGTCTGGGCTCCTGGCAAAGCTCTTGCCCTTGGTCACAGGCCTCCTTGGTCCTCTGCGAACATTGATTTGAGGTGCTAAGCAGTAGAAGTGTCTCTAATGTGGTGAGTTTGTCACTAGGGGTTTACTGTGCAGTCACTCAGGCTCTTCTATTTTGATTTTCCTTGTGCTGAAGGAGCAGCGGGTGGGGAGGTGGATGGAGAGTCAGGAGAGGGTGNAGGGGTCGGGAGGGGGTGGTGGGGAGGGGGTCAGAATATGTTGGTTTCTCATTGTCCTTCTCTTGGTCTTGATCCATACGTGTCATTGGTGCACAGTAAGTAGCTGTGAGCAAAGTAGTTAATTAGGAGCTTCATCATCTATATACAATTTATAGACGATTTATAGGCAGTGTTTACTCTCCTAAGCATTGTTAAAGCCTTTTAGGGTTTTATTTTCTACTTTTCTTTAACCATTTCTGTGTTTTCTGGTGAGAGTTCAGGAGCAGTTATCCCAGTGAAAGAAGAATACATTTTTTCCTGCAGAGTTCTTGTTGGGGTGACTAAATACCTAATAATTTATCTTCAGTGCAGAGTCCCTTTGAGGAGCTGGAATGTCACAAGTGTCTGCAGCAGCTGCAGGGGTGGTAGGAGGCTTTAAATCAGGTAGAAATCTAGCTAAATCTCAGTTATTTCTTTTATCACGCCAGTGTCTTGTCTGTTCCATGCTTCTTGTCCAGTCCAGCAAACACATGATTAATGAGTGTGTGTGACCACGTGCTTGTAAAGGATGGGGTTTCTTCCAGGAATTTATGCCCTGGTGTGTTGAATAGTTCATTGCAGTCTAAATTATTAAATTATCTGCTTCAAATCCCGCGCAGGTTCTGATTTACCATTTCCTCCTTCTAGAGAACGTTGTGTGCAAAACAAATGCCCAATTTTTTTGGTTTTTATGCAGGTAGAAGTGAAGTTTGTTGCTGGTGTCTAATGCTGCTTCATGCAGACTTTTGATATCCCCTCTTTGTGCTTCTGTTGGGCATCCTGATTTTCCAGTGGAATTGCTTGGACTTGATTCTCTTACACTGTTGAATATTCTGAAAAAGTGAAGTCATAGTTTTGATAATAACAGATTTTCTGTGGAGGGCTCTTTAATAGCTAAGTGCTGCTGTTTTAAGTAGTTGCCAAACAGCTGGTACGTGGAATTTGGAGTATTCACATATTATTACAAAATTCTCATGCACACTCTAAACTGGGAATTTATCCTAATACCTTTTCCTAGGTCGGTTTTACTTAGCTGAGCCTGACCATGATAAGCCATCTGTATGAAGCCCAGGAGGTTCTAGTGACTGGAAGCACCCTGAGGATGGAACCGTGAGGTCTAGAGCTGGGAAGGGATCTCTGGAGGTCAGCTCAAAGCAGGATCTAACCCCAGTTAGCTCAGGTTGACTGGTCAGGTGTTGAGAACCTCCAGGGATGGGATTTCTAACCTCACTGGGTGACCTGCCCAGTCCTTTACCACTTCCATTGAGTAATGATTTTTTTTTTTTTCCTAACCTCCAGCTGCAATTTCCACTTTCAGCAGCTTGTGATGGTGGCTCCTGTCTCCTGGTTGTGCCTGGTGGGCTTCCCATCACCTGGACATCTTTAGGGACTCCTAGAAGAGCCACAGGTCAACACGGCTTTTGCTCAGCACTGACAGTTCCACCCCCTGCTGCCTTTCCCTCCTGGATCAGAATGGTTTTATTACTATATAATTGAAAGCAGAGTGATTTAAGGGTCTGAAAATGCCACCTTCCCTTTCTTCTTCTCTTCAGGCATCACAGAGGGGATGGAAAGGTGGAAGGGTGTTATGTGCCGAAGGACAGCACGTTGCCCTTGTGATCTGAGCACTTGTTATCCAAACAATGATAGGAAGAGAGAATGTGGCTTTTTTCCTGTTGATGTCACTCCCCAGCCCAGCTCTTTCCTTCAGGCAGGTGACTTCATCGTTTGCTCAGGAATTATTCAATATCCCTTTCTCTTCTGGCCTGGCTTTGGTTCTATGAGTAGCTTGAGCTTTCTCCATGGGAAGTGCATTTCACACTTCTCCTAAAGGGCTTCTCCAACCTGTAATTGTTTCAGGACAACTAATTAAGCTGTAGTCTTGGTCTGAAAATAACCTGCTCTAATCAAACGTGGTCAGAAATAGGCACCCCTGTGGCTGCAGGAGAGGATTAAGAGTTATGATTGAGGGCATGGAGCAGCAGGGTTGAAGAGCTGAGTTCAAGGGCTGGTGGGGAATAATGTGGCTTTTCCCAGGGTTTTGACATGAAAACCATGGCAGTGGAGAGATCTGTTTAAGCTAATCAATATTTCTGATGCGGGAAAAGCAGGTACTAAGGAAATAACCTAAAAATTAGGAGAAGGTTTCTAGAAACTCATTCCTAACAGTTTAGAATCCCCACCAGAGGGTTTCTGGTGGGATTTCCCCAATTCTGCTTTCATCCTCTAGGTTGTAGTGAGTCTCCTGCTAGTAAAGCCTCAGTAAATACCTTTTGAGAGCATCCTCAGTAAATACCTTTTGAGAACACCTTCCCTTGGTTTGGGGATGTTCCCACCTCCAAGTCCTGTAGTGCAGGGCAAACTGGTGTCCATAAATTGTGGAGCACCTACAGGCTGGGCAAGGGGGGGGGACTCTGCTGGGTTTGGGTGTCGGTGGTGGTCAATAGGTCCTTGAAAAGGCAGACATGCTTTTGTCCTGCCTGCTTAGTCACTGCAGCACCATCAGCACTCTGCTTTATTCCTGGGACTTAGCCAGTGATCCCAGCCCTTTGGTCCCAAATCTTGCACCGTTAGTCATGTCTGTGTCCTCTACTTCAAAGGCTCTGGGGTTTTTCCCTGCACCCACAGCCAGCTGGTCGGTGCTGAATCCCCTGGGGAAGGTCCCTGTATATGTTCTGTGTGCTCTTTGTTGCGCAAGGGCTGCAGGGATTAGCCTCTGAAAGGACTGGACAGGAACCACCAGAGTCTCTTGTCACGAGGTGATGACAACCATAAGATCCTGCAATAGTTGATGGCAAGAATGGGTATTTTACCATTTCAGGGCTTCCCATTGTCACTATTTGCTGGCAGCTGATGAGAAAGTGTGGCAGCAGGGTAAATTAATTAGATTTACAGTCTAATTACGAGTTAGTAACTTGGGTTTCTGCCTTAGATCTTGCTTGCTGACATGGTTTAGGAGTTTACAAATGCCCATGGAAGGTTTTTTTGGTATCTGTCAGCTTTAGGTCTTGTCTAGGAAGTTTTAATTTCATATTTTAGGAGTTTAGTCAGTGATACGCTTCATTCTGTTATCTCCAAACTTAAGAAGTGTGTTAATTCAT
Organism: Brachypteracias leptosomus; assembly: GCA_013401335.1. Lineage (NCBI taxonomy): Eukaryota > Metazoa > Chordata > Aves > Coraciiformes > Brachypteraciidae > Brachypteracias > Brachypteracias leptosomus. The sequence goes on from VYZX01014999.1 coordinate 52,943, forward strand.
TGGTGCCAGGAGAAAGCAGAAGCTGCAAGTGGGACCCAGCGTGACCACGTTCATCGTGGCCTGGTCAAGGCGGTTTTGATACTCAGGTTTCCTCTTCCCAGCATTTTGAAAGCAACATAATCAGCCCCAGAAGAAAAGTCTTGGGTGTGAAGCAGAGGATGAGATGTTTGTAAGGAAGGGTTGGTAGGTGGCACTTGGATTGGCTGCTCTTCTTCCAGACTCATCTCGGCGTCCAACCACACTTGTGCACGGGGAGGAAAGCTCCCTGGTCACTACAGCATCACCTAAGACCTCAGCATTAATTAGTAAATTGACAAATTTAGGCTATCTGAGGTGTTCAGGGCTCTCTCTGACAGAGCAATATTGGCTGGGTCCATCCTAGCACCTGGTTGGGCACCAGAGTTGTGTGTAAGGGAACCTTGAGGCCTTTTTGCAGGAGTTGTCTCCCAGCTAGAGGTGCTTCTGCTCCTGGGATCTTGTAGCCTCCTGCTGGTGGAGTTGGTGGCTCTGAACCTTGAGCTCTGCCTTGCGTGGGGTCATTCTGTGTATGCCTTGAACCAGTTCATCCTTGATGGTGGGGAAGGACAAACCCAGCCATGCACTGCTCTTCTCCCAGCGTGTCCTGATGAGTGCCCGCTGCCCCTCATGGTGGGACAGGGGAGGGGAGACCACTCCATCCTGCAACCTGGACATTCTTAGGTCAGAATTAGTTGAAAAGCCCTGTGGGATTGAGACGTGGTTGGCCAGGACAGCCTCAGCTCCCCCCCGGGGGGTTTACACATCTCAGGAGAGGAGTAGATGGGCATGGTCTTTCTGAAAGGCTCAGTTGCTGGAGGTAAGTAGATGCTTCACTTAATGGAGTGAACATCTTAATTCTTGATTCATTTTAATTAGTCCTACCTGTAATTTCAACAGAATCAGTTTGCTAATGCCTTAGAAAGAGTGAGCCAGAGAAGTTTGTGTCCATTTGGTGGCCACCTCAAGAGCAAGAGGTTGGAACTGGAAGAGGTTTAGTGGCTCCAGCTGTGATGGGAAGGAAATGTTTGTGCTGGGAGCAAGCTCCTGCCACAGGCTTGTTTGTACCTTGGTGCTCACAGGGCTGAACTGAACCCTGCCAAAGCTCCTTGGTCCATTTCCATGTTTTAAACAGACACTTTCAGGACCACAGAAATTTTTTTTAATGTACCAGCCAATTAAAAAATGTAAGAAATCAGGAGGAGAAAACGAGCAACTTTATAAGAATTTGGATTTGAAACAGTTTTTGGGGGTTGTATTGCAACAAGACGTTTAAAATCCTACTGGGGTTTTGTCCAGCTTGCTACATAATTTTAAAAACTAATAGTTCTCAGTACCACTTAATTTTTCTGCTGAATTGAGCTGTTCATTAGCAGCTCCTGACTTTTCCTGCCTCCCCTTTCTGCTGCCATCTGATCTGTGGCTAGATCCGTGGTTTAAAGGTCAAACCCCCCTTTTCAGATGGAAAATTATCATTTTTTTATGCAGTATAAATTCACAGATGTTTAAAATGATGCCTCCTTTGTGTTTCTGTGCAATCAGGCCAAGCCCCCAGCAGCAGCGAGGGGCTGTGGGGTGTTGCAGAGCCCTGGGATGGGGCTTTGTCGTGGTCAGGAGGGCTGAGAACGTGTTTTCTGAGCCTGTTCCTCTCCTACCAGCAGCGTGTCTATTGCTGGGCAGGCAGCATTTCAACTGAATTCCACCAGGGAACCTCCAAAAATAACCCCTGGTAGCAGCTCTGAAAGTCACTGTGGAGCGTGGGCTCCCAGAATAAACCTCAGCACCCAGGGCTCGTGGAGGACAGGAGACCAGCCTCATCCTCCTGCCCTGCCCTGGGCACAGGAGCCTGCCCCATCTAGAGGAGGAGACATGAAGTGGGTGTGTGGGGAAATGGGCTGGAGAAAAACAAAATCCACAAAATTTTGTGTCAAAACAGGGAAGAGTCAGTTTTGGTGGGTTCCAGAGCTGGGTTTGCGCTTTCCTCAGGTGAGGGGAGGATGAATAACGCAGGAAACAGGCTGAAATTATTTATGTTCTGAAGGGAACAAGGACTTTCCGGAGGAATTCTGCCTTTCTGAGCTTCTAGTGAGCCTTGTGTTCAGGTGGAGTTGGGGCAGGAGGCTCTGCCACAGGTTGCTGCAGAGGCAGGTGTGGGCTGTAGATCACTCAAGACTTGTTTTTGTCTGCTTCAGGAAGTTATTTAGAGAAATTACCTTTTACTGCATCACTGTTAGCTCTCTGTAGAATAGGGTCAAGTTGTGGCTTAATCCAGAGGCTGCTTAGGTGGCCTTCATGGGCTCTAGGGTTTCATGAACCTCTGGTCCATCCCTGGAAACACTCACCAGGTGAGGTCTGAGATGGTTCCAGAGCTGGCCCTCACCTCGGTGCCACCTGAATTAATCCAGGATTTGGGGAATAACACCCAAATAAATCCAGCTGGAGGAAACCTCAGGGGGTGGGCAGAGCAATTGTAGCATCGTTTAGGTTGGGAGAGACCTTCAAGATCATCGTGTCCAACCATCCTTCAGTGCTTTTGACAAATCCATATTGTTTTGGCTGGGTAATTGTTTGTGGTTCAGCCTTTTTTATGTTTAAAAGTAAATGTTTTATTTACCCTTAGGTGATAACTTACACTTTATTTCAGGGGAAGCAGCAGATGCTCAGTGGCAAAGACACTGAAATTTCCTACAAAATGCAGTTTACCTTCATGTTGGGGAGCAGTATTTTAAAGGAAAACCATCTGCCTCTTCTTTATTTCTTATTTTCTCCAACACATGTCAGCAGACCCTGGAACACAGATTCCAGCTTATTGCAGTTTAAAAAAGCTCAGGTTTTAAAATCAAGTGTGAACATCCAGATACCTGCATTCCCCTCTCACCCTCATCCCTGGTTTAGTGTTGTCCTTTTCGGGATTATTCGTATTTTAAGCTTAATTTCAAAGGTGAAGCTTCAGAATTGATTTTGAGCAGCTTTGAGTTGGTTTTCAATTTTATTTTGAGCAGGTTTGAGTTGTTTTGATTTTGAATTTTAATTTGAGCAGGTTCAGGTTGGTTTGGTTTCCAATTTTATTTTGAAACCTCACGTGCAGGGAGAAGGTTAATCTATAAACTACAGATGATGGTTCATCTGTGGGTGAACTGCAAGGTCAGTGTGTGAAGACTGGAGGACTCAGTGGTTTAATTTCTGCTCTAGATTTGACTTCTCCTGGTTTTCACAGGTCACTGCTGCTCTTTCAAGCATTAATATGGGTGTCTTAGTTACCAGAATTTTTTTTCCCATTGCTAAGTGCCTAAAAATCTTCATTTTTTTTCTGGAGAGCCAGAGAAATGGTTGGTTTTTGCTGTGTAGTCAGAAGAGCAGGAGCAAAGCAGCGGCGCAGTGTTGCCGTGAAGCTGAATTTGTTGGGTTTGGAGCTCCCCTTTCTTTGTGCAGCCCCTGTGAAGCCTGTGAGGGTCAGCAGGAGCTGGTGGGACCAGTGTCTCCCCAGTCTGAACCAGTAATCCTCACTCTCCAGACCAGTGCTCTCCTCAGACAGCTTAAACATCTATTTTCTGCCCGTTGGGTTAATCCTGCGCTGAGCCGGCTTAGCGGGGCCGGGCCAGCGGTGGGACCTCTGCTCCTGTCTCCATGGCAGTGTGAGCCAGCAGGGAGGGCACTGAGCTCTCTCCTGGTCTTGCCAGGACCTGCAGGTTTCAACTAACCTCCATCAGGCTTCTTGTGTCCATGGGGAGTTGGTGGTGGAGCCTCCATCCCTGGAGGTATCCAAGAGATGCGTAGATACAGAATCCTCAGGGTCAGAAGGGACCTTAAGGATCATCCAGTTCCAACCCCCCTGCCGTGGGCAGGGACACCTCCCACTAGAGCAGGTGCTCACAGCCCCAGCCAGCCTGGCCTTCCAAATGTCCAGGGATGGGGCTTCTCTGGGCAACCTGTGCCAGTGTCTCCCCACCCTCATGAGTACAGTGCTTAGGGAGATGGTTTAGTGGTGGACGTGCCAGAGGTAGGGTGATGATTGGACTCCGTGGTCTTGAAGGTCCTTTCTAATGAGGTTCTGTTTAGTGTGAAGAGGAGGAGGCTGAGGGGAGACCTTAGTGCTCTCTACAGCTGCTTAAAGGAGGTCGTGGAGAGGTGGGTGCAGGTCCCTTCTCACGAGTAACAAGCAATAGAACAAGAAGAAGCAGCCTCAGGTTGCACCAGGGGAGGTTTAGGTTGGACATGAGGAACAGTTTTTTCTCTCTGAGAAGCTTGTGAGGCCCTGGAACAGGGCAATGGTTGAATCACCATCTCTGGAAGGGTTTGAAAGCTGTGGAGATGTGGTGCTGAGGGACGTGGTTTAGAGGCAGACATGGCAGAGTAGGGTTATGGTTGGACTGGATGATCTTAAAGGTCTTTTCCAACCTAAATGTCCCTATGGAATGGTGCTGTCACAGGTGCCAAAGGACACATCTTCTGAGCACCTTTTTGGGAGGCTAACCTGTGGCTTTGTCCCTAAATGCCATGTCAAGAGCAGTGGGAAGATGAGGGGGTTGTGCTTGTTTATCCTCTTTTATACCGCTTTTAGCAGCACCACTGTGGACTCTTGGGCTGGACTGTGTTCCTCAGCCACCTGGAGAAACAGTGAAGTTGGAAGGAATCCTTCTGGGCAGTAAATCCTGTGATGTTCTCAAAGAAGTGGTGGGAAGGAGCTTTCTCCGGAGGCGGGGCGCAGTAGGAAATGAAAGGCCAGCCTCAGTGACCTTTTGAGCTGAGAGCTTCTCGTGGGATTAATCCAGCTCTGAGCTAAATTAATTTCTTTCTTTTTTATTCTGCAGGATTTGTTGTCTTTGCTTGCACAGCTGTCTGGGTTTTCTCTCCCAACCAGAGTCATGGCAGTGAGAGCAGAGCAGGACAAGCTGCTGGGGCTTGATTCTTACGTGAGGTCTGGTGGTCCCATAATAACATTGATGTGAGGGACAGAGAGCAGAAGACACCAGGTCTCACTCTGGTCTTACCATAGTGGCTCATTTCCATCTCCAGGCCTCAGTCTCCCATCTTGGTGCTGGCAACTTGCTCTTTGAAGGGTCTGGAGAGATCTTGGTTGTTGAGACTGAGGCTGTTTAACCAGGTCTTCTCCTGGAGGCTCACCTGGGAAGGGCTGTTCTGTTATACTCCATCCAAGCCAAGCCTCTCAGATCAATTAGATGAAGCTCCAAGGACTCCATCCTTTCTCCTTTTATTAATTTTAATTTAAATTTTTAATTTTCCTTCTGCTTTTTGTTTCTCACTGTGTTCTATTTGCTGTCAAATTTCCTTCTGAACTAAACAAGCAGAAGTTCTTTTTTTCTTCTATCCGTCTGGACTTGTATTTATTTCTGCTTTGACCTGTCCAGAAGTTCAGTTTTATAATCAGGCAACCTTGGATTATATATGATTTATCTTCTCTCCCAGGTTGCCAGGAGACATGGCTTAAAATTACTGTTAGAAAACCTGAGGAATCTCCACATTCTATTTTGTCACATCGTAGAAAATAGAAAAAGGCTTCTTAGCAAATGCAGAGGGACTCTTGGCCCCAGGAAAGTTGTTTTTTGTGAGGAAGGAATGTGGGTTATTTCTGTTTTATTATTTTAATACACACTTGCCTTTCCCAGAAGCATGAACGAGCCCAGCCAGGATGATGAGTTACCTCTGAGATGGTTTTTATTGAAGATATAACATCGTTTGCTCATCCTAGATCTTGGGAGAGGGGGAGTTGAGTGTTCAGCACCAGCACCAGCTTCTCCTTGGTGCAGAAGGTCAATGCAGCTTCAGGTTCCTCCTTTGTCTCAGTGTCTTGGCCAGTGGCAGCAGAACTTGGTAGACTCAACTTACAAAGCCTTGGGGAAGGTCACTGGGGGTTCCTGGGAGGTGGGGCCTGGGAGTGGCCCTGGCAGGCTGTGAAAGGAGCTGGTGTGAGGTGTTTAAACCCATCTCTTGTGTAGGTTTGGGCTCTGGAAGACTCTGTGGGGTCTTAATATTCAGTGATTCTGAGGCTGGTAGAGTTGTTGTAGCCAGGTCGTGGTAGAAATGGGGATGGGGCAAGGTTGGTGTGGCTTAAGAGTGTCGTTGCTTATTAGAGGAATTAACACGGCTGAGAAAATCACTGCTTGCCTGAGACTTTCCTGATGTTACTGCCTCCAAAAACATCCTATTTTTGTCTGCCTGGAAACCTTGCTTTTCTTGTAGCCCCTCATTCTGCAACAGAACTGCTCCAAATCGGTGTATTTGAGGAAAACCTGTTTCTTAGGAGGGTGTAAGGACAATTCTGTGCTGCACAGCAAGCCCAGCAGCTGCTCCTCTTCTGCTAACAGATTCCTCCCAGCAGCAGGAGTCTTCTCTGTGGAAGACCACCAAGAAACCAACCCCCCAACCCTCTCTTTGTAGGTGAAGTCTGTGATAAACCTGCTGTTTGCTGCCTACACGGGGGACGTGTCTGCGCTGCGGAGGTAAAGGGCATGGCGGGGGGGGGGACAGCAAGAACCACTAGAGACCAGGGAGGGAGTTCAGCCCCTATTTTATCTTCTTTTAAAGCCAAATCAATAAGGGCTCCTTTCTTTAAAACCAAAGGTGCAACGTGCTCTTGGTACCCTTTATCTCCCCTTCCTTGGCTTGGCACAGGGGGTTTATTCCATGCTGGTTCTTAGCTTGTTTTAATCAGGTCAGACTTTTCTCTGTAACCTTTTGGGGTGTTTTTTTTTTAGGTTTGCTCTGTCAGGAATGGACATGGAGCAGAGAGACTATGACTCACGGACTGCCCTGCATGTGGCAGCTGCAGAAGGTAATGAATCCATGTGTGACTTGCTGTCTCTGACAATAATATCTGCACCTCCTAGACAGGCACACCTGCTTTTTAGAGCTTTCAGTGTATGTATGTGTGGTCACCAGCCTGCTCCTCTTGCAGGACACGTGGACGTGGTGAAATTTCTGCTGGAAGCCTGCAAAGTGAATCCTTTCCCCAAAGACAGGTGAGGGCTTTGGTTGCCAGTGTGTTGGAAGGATGGATGCTCCACCAGCATCTCTCTGTCCCCCAGGAGAGAGGGGTCTCTCAGTGCAATGTACCCTGAAGCAGGAGGAGCAGGACCCTCCTGGTTCTCTGTAGGTTCTGCAGAGCAGGTGGGAGTGAAAAAGGATGGTGAAACCATTATTTAGGAGGCTGTGCTCATGTCATCAAGTGTTTTCAGAGCTGCTGGGCTTGTCTAGGTGCTAAATTATTAGTGAAGAACATGAAGACCTAGGTCTTGGGTGCTTTGCTTCCCCCCTGACCCGAAACCCTCCTGCCTGCAGGTGGAACAACACCCCTATGGACGAAGCTTTACACTTTGGGCACCACGATGTGTTCAAGATCCTTCAGGAGTACCAGGTCCAATACACCCCCTCGGAGGACGCCAGCGACGGGAAGGAGAACCGGACGGTTCACAAGAACCTCGACGGGCTGCTCTAACCCTGCCCAGCAAGAGCCCCAAGGATCAGATCTCTGCCCCTAGTGATTGTGGTGTCCATCAGTTCATGAGGAGCGTGTGTGTTTGGTCTCTCATTTCCAGAAGCCTCTGTTACTTCAGTGTTCTGTTACAGGAGTTTCTATACGCACAGGACAAATCCAATCTCTCTCTCTCTCTCTCTCTCTCTCTCTCTCTCTCTCTCAAAAGAAACAAAAGCAACCAAGAAATCTCCCTCCATAATGTGAGCAATATTACCTCATGCTGCATAGAATTGATGTCTAAACCTATTGAGCTGGTGTTGGCTTTTACCGTGCACTACTTTAATTTATTTTGACTTTTTTTGGTGTGTGTGTGTGTTCCATGTGGGCTCTAGTCTGTGGTCAGGAGGTTTTCTGCTGATTTCTTTTCTTTAGTTTCTCTCAGCCCTCTGTTTCCAGTATGACTGTCAGGTCTGAGGTTTTCCCAGAAGCTGAGGATGCTGATGTAGATGTAGGCTGGGTGTGTGTTCAGTAAGGATCTGCACTTACCTTTGGGTTAAAAAAAAAAAAAAACAAAACTAAAGAAATATTTCCACACGACCTTGTTTACATGATAGAAATAGCACCAGAGCGTGTAGGTGGCACTTGTCAGGGGTCTGGGTGTGTTCTTAGAGGTAGTCTTGTCAGGGAATCTGTTTTAAGGTTTGTTTGACCAAATGGCCCAGGGGAGTGTGACCTGTACCATCCAAGGGTGTCTGGTGGGGTCTCTGGTCTTTGTTTTCCAAGCGTTTCTTTGTCTCACCTCCCTCCCCTCTCCATCCTCAGCTGCTAAAGTCCTTCCCCTGTACCCGGGGGGAGCGGGTGCTTCCACTCTATGCAGTTCCTTGTTGGGTCTATTTGCACTACAACGAGCCTTGAGAAGCTGCAGGAACCCCCCCTTGGGGGCTTCCACGAGGGGTCCTTGGCTGTGTCCCACCAGGGACCAGCCAGGGGAGCAGGAGTGTGGAAAGGCAAAGTTCTAAACCAAATATCACGTGTGAATCCCACTTAATTTAGGCTTGTAGTAGTGAGGGTCATGGATGTGGTGAGCCAGCTTTAAAGAGCACAGAGCCAAGCAGAGCAGGAGATGAGCCAGATGTTTGGGGGTGTCCTCTACTTGCACTGCCATCAACCAGGGAGCAGGGATTGAGCTGGTGTGGAGCAGGAGCTCAGCACCAGGAGCACAAGTAGCTGATGCCTTTTGGGGTGACCAGTGGCATTTAGTGTCTTGCCACGGAGGCCACCTCAGCACATGCCCTGTCATGGGAAATGTAGATGTGGATACTTGTTGTTTGCAGAAGTAGAATGTTCTGAGAGGTCCCAGGTGCAGTTGGTTCTGCCAACCCTGTGGCACCAGCCCTCAGAAGTCACTTTAGGTTGTCACAAAGCACCACAGTTGTTGGGCACGGGCTGGAGTTTTAGCACAAGGGTTCTAGTTGAGCACGTGGGAAAGGAGATTGGGCTTGAGAGGTGTGTGTGTGTGTGTGTGTGTGTGGCTGTTTTTATCCTAGCACGTAGTGTACAAGTCATCAGTAGACCTCAAATCTTCTGTTCAGCACCAAAAGCCTCCCGAGATACTGCCCCAGTTCCTCCTAGAACGGCCCAAGCACTTTATAAGGATGAGCTGAACCACGTTGTCCCTTGGGAAACGGGTGCACTAGAGGAGCAGCCTCTGCAGGGTGACCCAGCAGGTCAGTAGAGTTGAGAAGAAACCCTCGAGCTCCTGAACAGTCTGTGGACACACCATACTCAGGGGGGACACATGGAAAAGTGCTTGATACCCACCACGAGCAGTCACCCTGCTCACCAGGAGGACATCCTGGAGGAGTCTGAACGTCCAAAGCCCTGAAACCACGTTGGGAAGCTGCTTGGTGTGGTCATCAAACGCTTTTCCTCAAGAATCTCCACTGTTCTTAAGCCTTTTTTTTTTGTCTTTCCCTGAAGATCAGCTATTTTTCTGAAGGCTTTTAACCCATTCTTCTCACGTCCTGTGTCACCACCACCTTAGTCCTGATCAAGAGTGAACCAAAGCAGCCTCTGGCTCTTGGTTGAGTCCCTCCTCTGCCTCACCCCGAATTCCAGCAGAGCTTCTCTGGCAGGTCCATCACCTGGCCTGGAGAGGACTATTTCCAGCTGGACCCCAGTTTATCAGTGCTGGTCTGAATTCCCCCGTATTTATTTTTTCCCTCTTAAAACACATCCTTGGGCTTCTCAGAAAAACACCTGATTTCGCTTTATTTCAGGGGAATTTTTGCATCGCTCAAAACTGGTGTTTTTTAAAAGAGGCCTGTCCTATATCACACAGAGATTAGGGGAAATAAAGCACCCAAAGAAGGCATTTTAATGGAATTAATCTCAAAAGATCATGGCTGTCCCCGAGCTTAACCCCGAGCGCTTCCAGCCCGTCCCAGCCTCGGTGCATTTCTCTTAGTTTTTAGGATTTTCTCCCTGGGAGAAGTCCAAGTTATTGATCCGTGTCTTCTCTCGTAGCACTGACACCTCCATCTGACCAGGAAGAGCTTTTTGGTTCTCCTCCCAAAGGCTGAATTCCTTCCACTCCAAAGAGGATCCACCCCCAAAAACTCCTTTTTGTTTTTATGTTTGAAACCTTTCAGCTAACTTAATGCTCTGCACTCGGAAGGGTTGTGATAGTCCTGGCATTAATTAGCCCATCTTTGTGAACAAAATGTATTGTACCAGCTATTATTATTATCATTTTTCCTTTTTTTTTTTTGCTTCAGAGCTGGACTATAATTCTTGGCAGTCGTTCTTCTGGTCGTTGTAAGTGACTGGGCTGATCTCGACTCTCGTGTCTCGTGGGGAATGGACAGTGATGAATGTAACTTATTCCCAGCAGCTTCCCCTGAGCAGACCTAAACTTGAGCTGTACTGGTTCTGAAAAGGAAAGTTATTTATTTTACCAGATGAAAAATCCAGATAGTGTTGCTTTTTACAGCGTAATAAATGGAGATACCAAGATGCTGATGGTGGCTCCCAGTGGTTATTTCTCACAGGACGGGCTGGGCTGGAAGGGACCTTCACCTAGGCTTGACCAGGTTGCTCAAAGCTCCTGGAGTTTAGCTCCAGACCAGTTATCCCACTGGTAATTCAGATTAGAAAGTAAAGTTTGAGGGTTTTTTGAGCTTGGGTGGGGAGGAAAACAAATCAGTGAGAGGATAGAAGCAATAATAACCAAAAAGTTATTCTAGGAGCCACTTTGAGAGGTGAATTAAGTGCATCTAAAGCTTCAGTTCTAATTCTTTAGCTGCCCAAACCAGTTTAAAATGAGCTATCCAGTGAACTCCTGGCAGACACACCGTGTCACACAAGAGAAAGGACAAAAGTGTCATCTGACAGTTCCATTTATTTAAAACCACTCCATTTTGGGGGGAAAAAAACCCCCCCACTGCTTTTAGATCTACAGGCAGGGTAAGGACAAGACACTGCTTGAAATCCCACAGGGAAGTTCCAGTGTCATGGACGGAGAAGATGAAGCTGCTGCACATAAACCATGAGTACAAGGTGCAGTAAAGGAACAAATATGTGATTTGGGGGTTGCAATGTACACGTTCAGCAAGACAGAATAAGGCAAAAAGCACTTTAGAAGTCCCCAGCTGTGATGTTGTGCAGCGCTGGTCACCTCAGTGGCCCAGGCCACCAGGAGAAGTCAGTTTAGCCACGACTTCTGTTTAAATAGGTCTGCTACAGGCTCCGGGGACCTCACTTGTCCTTTCTCTCCCAAAAAGAGATGAGAACCATATCCTCACCTTGGCAGGTGAGGCACGGGGAGGAAGAACATCCTCCAACCCCTTTGGGCAGAAGAATTCGGGTTCCTTTGAAGCCTTCCTTGTCCAGCCCACTGTTTTAAACGTTAAATTGAATTCCCCTGAACACAAAATGCCTGTTTCTCCCTGAGGACCTCCTGTTCCTGTCCTCCTCTCTTCCACAGCATCTCCCTAACTGGAAATTCTTTAACAGAGAACTTCTAAACCAAAAAAAAAACCCCCAGTGCATGTGAGGAGGCCGCTGTGGGTGTTCCCATCAGGCAGAAGTTCAGGGTGGAGGAACCAGAGAAGCGTCCCCAAGGCAGTGGTTGCAGAGCAGGGTGCCTAAGCTAATCAGCTGGGTTAATGATGCAGCCAGAAGCTCAGCCCTTAGGTTGAATACGCTGAACACATCTGCAGGAAGGAAAATAAACATCAATTCCAGGAGCCAAGCGAAGCCTCAATACTCTGCTCCCCCCAGAGCACCACCAGGACCTCCCCAGACTGCTCCAGCTTCACATCTTAGCATCAAACTGCCCCAAAAAAGGGTTGGCAGGGCCCCCCTTCTGAGCTAAGAGGGACCTGCTGGAGCTTCCCCCCCCACCCAGACCCCAGCCTTGTTCCCTCCTCCCTGCCCACCCCCTGCAGGAGCCCCACGGGGGGCTCTGCTCCCCTCTTCTTCACCCCTGGCCCCACAAACACGTGGGAGTTCAGGCAATCCCAGCCTGACGCTGGAGTCCCAGGTTGCCCAAGGAGCTGCATTCTGAAGCCTTTGCTTGTGTTAAATGGCTGAAGAGGAAAATAAAACAAAAATAAGGCCAAGAGCAAGGGCTGGGGGAGGGTCCCTACCACAGTGTCAATCTCTGCCGAGCCCACCATCCGAGATACCTCATCGAACTCCTCGGGGGACATGGGCAGCAGGTTCTCTGGAGACTGGAGCCTGGAAGGGTGGCTGAGAGAAGGAGAAGAGGAGGGAGAACCCCTCAGTGAAGCAGCAAGGCCCAGCTGGGCTGCCACGTCTCATGAGGCCACTAATGAGGTCTCCTGGGAGCCAGGCAAAGCCAGCCCAGCTCCACCTGAACACCGTGGTCTCATCAGACAGGTCCAACCAGCCTTTAAGAACTTGTTTTTCCAGGAATGATTGGGGCAGCCCAAAAGTTTGCAGGGTTTTCAACCTAAAAAGAGGTGTTTCAAACAGCACCACAGATCCTCAGAGAGAGAGGGGAGAGGTGACACCTTGAAGGCTGGGAGGAGACATGAGCTGCAGCCCAAGTTAAGGAGAACTCCACCTTTCTGTGGACACTTACACTTCAGAGACAGAGATTAACTCAGTCTTGATGTAGCCATTCCCCTTGGGACCATCCAAATCCATGGGCTCTGGGGCTTCAGGGAGGAAGAAGAAAATAAAACAGGTTTGGTTTGGGGTTTTTTGGCGAGTTTACTTCACGCTCCATCTTTAGTGCACCACAACTAAAGCCTCTGACCCAGGTAACGGGCAGGTCTCGCCCCCTCGTGCATTTTACTGCACCCTGGTTCATTTATTCTGGTTTTTAGTCAGATTTTGCTTTTCCCCTGTAGAGAAAGGGGAACAAAGCCTCCCCTGAGGCTTGATGCGGGTGTAGGAGCCCATCCTGCCAGACCCACGCAGCTGGATCCATCTCTACCAGGCCAAGTCGTGGTTCCAGCTGTTGTTGGGATCATCAAGACACCCAGCCCAAGCTGTTCCCCCTTCTGATGCCACAGAAGCTGCCCAAGGACCCCAGGAACCATCCCACCCCCTCCCCACGAGCCATGGCCAGCACTCACCCTCCTTGGGCCTGGAGTAGTACTTGCCAAAGGCGTTGTCCTTGGGGATATCTGGGTAGAGGAACCTCAGGGGGTTCTCAGGAATGTTCTCAGCTGCCATCACCTTGTAGTTCCGAATGATGTCGGGGAAGGTGACTGCAGAGAGCTCCTTCTTGGTGTAAGGCTCCACCGAGTGGAACTGGGGCTCTGCAGGGGAGAGCAGCAGCAGCAACCCCTAAAGGTGGGCTCAAAGCTCTCTTCTAGAACCATCCAGAGAAGCTGCAGCCACTGCCACGACTCTGGAGGTCACCTGAGCTCGGCTGGATGGCACCTCCTGAGCTGCAGGGCCTGGCAAAGGGAGCACAGTGGTTTTGGGGGGCAGGGGGAGCACAGAGTGAGGGCTCCTGGTGTGTTTTCTACTCAGAACACCTGGGGTGACCTGTCCTTGGATGTAAACTGCAATATTTCACCAAGCTGTGCTACCTTCCCAACCTGCTTCCAAATGATGGCTTCCAAACTCTGCTGCCTACGGGGAGTTTTGATGCTTGGAGCTCTGAAATCATCCTAAAGACCATGAAGGCTCCAAATACTACCCCCCTTCTTGGCTTAATTTTTGGGTGGAGGGAAAGAAATCGGCTCAGCAGCTTCTCCTCCAGCTGCTGCAGGTCTTGGGCTCACCCAAGGCAAGTGCCAACAGCTGAGCCCCCCTGGCAGGTGGGCTTGATTAAGTGGCATAATGAGGGGAGAGCCCTGATTGGGTGGAGGGGGGATCAGACCCTCCTGCAGCTTATAAAGGTTCCTCAGAAGAGGGGGAGAGAGCTCTGTGGCTGCCTGAGGAACAAGCTCTTCATCCCTCCTCTGCCTTCTTCTGGAGCTGGGAAGGACGAGAACTGCTGGGAAAATGAGGTGGGTGACTCTGTTGTTTGCTGGGGGAGGAAGGAGGGAACAAATGCGTGGAGCTGTGAGCTGGAACAGGCCGTTTGGGAAAGGATTGTTGGCCAGGAGGTGAAGTAGTGGGAGAGAAGAATCATCCAGAAGGCTGAGTGTGGCTGTGGTGAACTTCTGGAGAGACACCTCTGCTGGGGAAGGTGCTCCAGGCGTGGAGGGAGATGTTTGCTCTGCTAAAGGTGGTTTGCTAAGGGAGAGCAAGAGGAGATGGTCGAGGTGGTTTGTCCTCTTCTGAGCTGGAAGTTAGTCCTGTAGCAATGTGCTGTGTGGTTTATGAGCTACCCTGAGTAGTGTCTGCAAGGGTGGGGTCTGCTGAGTGGTGCTCTGGGCTGGTTTGCAGAGGGGAGGAGAAGGGCACGAAGGGTTTTTGTTGAATTCTGAAGAAGGGTGTGATCTGTGTCACCAACTCACCATTCTGAGATCCTTCCACCCACGTGAATGTGATTGCTCCCTCCCTGCTGCTTTCACTGAACCTCAGCAGGAAGGTCCCAGGGCTCTGGTCCTTCAGCAGAGCACGTTCTCTGTCCTTGCTGATGAAGCCCATGATGCAGCTGTGGTGGTGGAAAGAGAAAAAGGGGAGTTTTACTTCTAGCTGGGCAAACTCAAAAAGCTTTGGCCGCTTAAAAGAGCTTGTGAGAGGCTGGCAGGAGGAGGCTGGAGCTGCTCTGGGGAAGCCCTGAGTCACCACAGCTTCCCCCAGGGCTGGCCCAGGGGCTCAGAGGGACATTTCTCTGAGCCCAGAACATTGTCTCTTGCTGTGGAAGCAGCAGTTGTGTGTGTGTGTGATGTGGGCAGGGATTAAGAACGAAGTTCTGAGTGTAACTGCTGCTGTCCTGTGCACTAAGAGGGGGTGGTTTTTGCACAAAATGACTAAATCATGATGGTTTGAAGGTCTGGGATGCTGGGAGCTGCCCTGTTTCGTGGTGGTTTGAGCTTTTTGTGCTTTGTTGGGGTTTTTTTAATGGCATGCCTTAGGTAACAGCGTGTTCAGCAGTAAATATTCTGTGTACAATGAGTCTTGCCTTTCTGTGCCTCAAGTATGAAGATAAACAAGTGTTTCTGGGGCTGTGATGCTGGTTTTGTAAACAAGGGGAGTCTCCCTCCTGGTGAACACTTTGATTTGTCTTTCTCACTCCAGTATCTCCGTGGTTGGCAAAAGTTTCCCCTTCTTGCCTTTCTAGGGAACAAAGGTCTGTGACTATCCAGAACCCAGCTGAGGAAAAAAACTAATAGCACTAAATCTGTGGCTTTGGTTAAGTTCAGGGTTGAACTTGCAGCTCTTCTTCCTCTTTAAGCCCTAAACAGGGATTGCTCTAATAATTGTGAGCAATGAGCGATGCTACTTGAGACTTCATAGTAGGTTTTAGGCAGTAAAACAAAGCTTGCACCATGAAGGGCTGGAGGGTGATGGTTTGAAGCCTCCTGCTCCATGAGCAAGGCAGAGCAGACCCTGCAGGCTGGTGGGACACAGGGATGCTCCACCTGGGGTGTTATTGATGGGGCTTTGTGGGGCTGAACCCAAAATGCAGGAGTGGGACCTTGGCTAAGCCTGGTTCTGGCAGCACTTCTGAAATAAAGCTTATTAAGCCAGTAAGTAAAGGGCAGCTGGAAGTGGTTTTGCAGCTGGCAGAGCCTTGCTAATTAGTAATAGTCTATTAAATGAGCAAAGGCTCTGTCTGGGCTCCTGGTGTGGCCACAGCAGCTGAGAGCCTGGCTGCTGCCACCTGTGGGAGGCTCACAATAATGCTCTGGTTTTATTCCTTTTTTTATCAAGATGGGTGATCCCTTTAGGATCGTCTTTGCTCTGCTTCACTCCTCCCTGCCAAACTCTGAGGGCTCTGTCCCAGGGTGTGCAAAAAACCTACTCGGAGCAGGAGCAGAGGTGTAAAAACCACCCAAACCAGCACTCAAAGCTCTGGGACTTCACTGGGACACCTGGGGTTCATGTTCCTCTGGTTTTTCTGGTTGCTTTCGTGGCTCCAAACCACCTGCACAACCAACCCCCCCACCTGAGGGGGCAGCTGCCCAAACGAGGGGGCTGGGGCAATGGCCCTGGCTCTAACACCCAGGTCTTACCCGTCATTCCAGAGGCACAGGAGGTGCTTCTTGATCAGCTCCAGGATCCCCTCAATCCACAGCCAGAAGGGGAAATTCTTATCATTCATATTCTCCTGGAATATGGGAAGGCAGAGGAGGGATGGGGGAGAACAGGGTTAGTGAAACAGAGGAAGCAACCTCTCCATTCTACCATCACCACCTTGCTCTTGTCTTTTCCTCCCCTCTTTCTTCTTCCCCACTATCCCCAGGTTATCTTGTGATTATCCCACCCCCCCTTTCTGTTTCTCTACTCCAAAAGGGCAGAAACTACTGGGAGTGACTTAAAAACCCCCAAGCAACCAAGACAAAGCCCTCTAAGCTGTGCTGATACCTTGCAGAACCTTGTCCAAGGGATGAGGCCATCGTGTGCTCCTCCTGAGTGGAATAAATTGACTTTAGTCACATCCCATGAATCATGTCAGGCTGAAAACACTCACAGCACTGAGGTCAGAGGGTTTATCTGCAGCTCTGAGCTGAGGGGCTAAAAGAAACAGAAGGATTTTCCCAGCTAGTGCAGGGAGAGCTTGCAAAGGTCTCCTCTGGAGAAGTTCTTTCCATCAGGAGGACCAAATGTACCTTGTGTAATGGGGACCAGGTCACTGGGACACTTTTCTGGCACATCTCTCCAGCAAAACAAGGAAATTACACCCCATAGGGGTTTTGTAGGACAAGATTCTGGCCACACCCCAAAACCAGCAGGAAGGTTTTTACCAGACCTTGTGTCTTGGGGAAATGAGAGGAGGGGCATCAGACTGGAAGGAAAGATGATGAAGATGTAGGAAGAGGTTCCATTCAAGGTCCATACCCAGCAGCTTCTCCCCCAGCATGCTCAGCTGGTCTGCGTTGAGTCCTCTCTTGGTCACAGAAGAAAACTGCCAGCTGAGGACCTCAGAAAGCTTGGACCACTTGGCACAGGGGGGGTTCAGAAAGAAGGACAAGTTCTAGAATGGAAAAACACAATCTGTAGTTAATAGACATTAACTCTGGAACGTCATTGGGGTTTACAGAAGTGCACTGCCAAAAGAAAATGCAGATTTAAGGGAGGGTGGAAGCTTGGGACAGCTCTGCAGGAGCTGGCTGCTCATCCTGAGAGGTTCTCTGCCAAGAAAAGCCACCTCAGACCCTGGACCTGTCTGCTCCCAGGGGGTAGAACCCTTGGGTTACTCAAGTGCAGTGTATGAATGTTTATTTGCTGATGAAATGTTTATTCTGTACGTATATACCATCCTTACATGAGCTTCAAACCCTCCTCAGGGTGAGGGGAGCAAATCCCTGCCTCTCCTAGACCTGAGAGCCACCCAGAGCCATCTGCACAGAATAAAAGCCACTTATTTATAGACAGTGCTTGAAAACCACTCCAAATATTCCTGAGACAGTTTTATTTTCCTTGCACATACCTTGGGGTCAGTAGAGAGCATGTTGAACCACAGGATAGAGGCCCATCCACTGGGCAGCTGGCTCACGTTGGAGATGACAACAATGGGAAGGGACGTGGTCTGCAAGAGATGGCAGAAGAGAGAGGTCAGGGCTCCCCTGGGTGCTTCTCCTCTAGGTTACCATGGAAATGGGTTGTGGGCAATTGTGTTTTCACTCAGGGTTTGCATGCAGAGGAGAAAATCATTATGATGAAGCTCTAGAAAGACTTTGGTGGCTTCTGTCTGCTCAAGACTTTGATTTGGTGTCAGTTTTGAGAGTAATGGTGGAGTTTGCAGCATCTTGCTCCTGAAATAAACAGAAAGTGGTACCTGGAGAGCTTAAATCACAGTCCACAGAGGTGCTGTGAAGTGTCACTCCTTCTGAAAGCACTTGAGAACCCACTTTTTTAAACAAATCTAAGAGTTTGGTCAGCCTGGCATGCAGGAGTTGAAGTCCACCTGCTCATCTCACCTACCTCCAGCTCTATGACCAAGTTAGGCTGGCACAGCTGGGTCTCAAAGCTCAGGGAGTGAAGCTCTTCTGTCACAATGAGAGGACCCTGTAGAAAAGAAGAATAAAACCTTTCAGAATTGCTTGGGGGGAAGTTCAGGGGATTTACCATGGGAGAAAACCCCTTTCTGCCCAAGGCTATTGCTCTACACCTCAGAAGCGGTTGACTGGTCCAAGTCAATAATAATGTTGACTTTATAAAGCTGCCTTGATGCTTTCTAGGCACCTTTTTTTTTGGCTCCTACCTAGAAACCATAGAAAAATGTGTCCTAGCTGGGAAGTTAGAGCTAGATGCAGAGAGGGAAGGTCCAGAGGGACGTGGTTGTGGCAGCAATTGTCACTTGTAGACACCTCCCACAAGGATTATTCTGCTAGAAGCACTGAACTCCTCCCCTACTGACCCATGATCAGAGCAGAGCATTGTCTTAACTCCCTCAATGACTTTAGCATCAAGCTTTCCACACAAGGGCAGAGCCACTCACCTCATTTGTTCTGTTCCCTGCATTCTTCTGCTCTTTCAGTTGCTGCAAAAGACCAAAAAAAAAAATCCCTGTCACTCATTGAGCTCAGCCCCAAATGAAGGTGGGGGGGGATGGAAGTGGTTGGATGCTCTAATTGTTTGACTAAAGCAAATTTGCTGCACTGGTGGCTGGTTCTGAGATTGATTCTACCTGGTTTAAGCTGTGGAAGCCAAAGGATTAAACTGTAGGTAATATATTCCTTTATAAACTATTAATCTGTGAAAATAGACATTGCATTGTTATGATGCTTTAGGTAGGAGGCCTTATAGGAACAGGAACGGTGTGAAATGAGGGAGGACCAGGTGAAATATTGTCTGTACCCCTTGGGATCGGATAAACTCCAGACAAAAAGGGAAGAACCAAAGAGATCCCAGTTCCTCTTGGACAAAAGTCCAACAATTTGTCTCCTTCCTGCCACACCCAACGAAAAGGGTGAGTCAATAAAATAAAACCCCTACCAAGTGCCTGAATTCTGCTGCTAGGCTCCCATTAGTGGATTCCTCCATGTTCATTACTTTGGTGTTCGTTCCCAAAATGTTGAATTTCCTGAACCTTCACAGAGAGAGAGAATAGAAAGAGTTGAGTCTCTAATTCACTTAACTCAACATGAATAGACCCAAGTGTGGTGCCACCTACCCTTTGACTGAGTTCTTCTCACTTACATCTCTGTCAAAAAAAAGAGAAAAAGATAAAATAAAAGTATTTTAAAGGTTCTGCCCCAGATAAGTTGGTTTAGGAGCTGACTGAGGGTGGGTGAAATGCTTTGGTGAAAGCAAAAGAGGAGGGCTCAGGCAGTGAAAATAAACACTGTGCTACCCAGGCTGCTTTATGGAGGATTAAATCTTGCTCTGAGGGTTTATAATCCAATATAATCCAAGGTTTTACTAAGAACAGGGGTGGGCATACCTGGTGGGCAGCTCAACACTTAAACCAGGCCCACCTCTGGATGTCTGGGCTTGGGCTGCTCACCAGGGAGGGGAAAAAATGCAACGTACTTGTCAAAAAAGACTTTGACTTTCAAGTTGTAGTTCAACTCCTGCAGCTTCACCAGCAACCTGCAAAGAGAATTATTCTTTTTAATTACTGCGATGGCAGAAGACAAGTTCTTCTATCCCCCTTTTCTTCTCTCAGCCCTTGGGCTGCAGCGGAGGATGTAGGAAGGTGATGATGTGAAGGACAAAGGGGTATGGGGAGGACCTACCTCAGCTTGACAGTAAATTGGACCCCTGTCTTCAGGACCAGAGGTCTCTGGGGATGTGTTGGCATGCAGGGCTGCCTCTCCACCACGAAGGAGCTGGGCAAGGAGCAGATTGAAGGGGCTTTAGTGATCAACGTTGTCTTGAAGCAGTAAGAAATTGCCCCCAAAATGAACTACCAGCATTAGAGATGGTTCAGAGACAGGGCTGGAGGTAAAGGGGATGTGTCCAGGGACAAAGGGCTGGAGAACCTCATGTGTGTCCACCTCGGTGTGGGAGGTTTCTCGCCTTGATCTACTCAAGCTTTGCAGGGCTGAGGTTTAATGCTAGAAATGGACTCAGGGTTTAATTCTGTAACCAATGCACGTTGTCTCACAGCTGCTAAATTAAATGATGACTTGCTCACAAACCTTCTCCATGGGCCTAAACCTGAGGTAAACCTCAAAAATGACCATTTATCCCAGTGTTTGGTGGCAAACCCAGAAAAAGCCCTGAAAATACCAGGTTGGGAAATAAGGGAGAGAAGGGAAGGTGCTCTCCATGCCTCAGTCACGCCAGCACAAAGACCCTTCCTTGGGTGTTACCTCTGGATGAGCTGCTTGAAAAGGTTGTAGGTTCTGTCCTGCAGAACCTGTTTGTTCTTTGTGATGGGGTCAGGGTCGTAGGTGAACTTCTGCTCCAGCTCCTCCAGCTTCTTGAGCTGCTGGCGAACCTGCTGGAGGCTTTCAGCAACGATGGTGAACCTGCAATTGCACAATCTTGTCGCTCTTGGCTTGTTTCTGGGCTGTAATCATGGAGTCATTTAGGCTGGAAAAGACCTTTGAGGCTATTAATCCTGATTAACGATGGTGGGGCCCCAGCCAGGTGACTGTCCCCATGGCCTAGAGAACGTCAGCGACGTGGCGAGGGAATAAAACCGATGAAATGTAAGTTATGGTGTGACAGGATGGGAAAACCCGATAGAAACAATGAAGAAAACCCAAGATCTGTGAAAGACACTCAAGTTGTTGCCCACCCCAGCCCCTGAGCAGGGTCTCACCAGTTCTGCAGCTGGTCCAGGCAGGCGTTGGGTGGCCCCCCAATACACGCAGTCTGCTGCCTGTGCTTCCACTCCACCAGCTCCTCGTTGATGAGGGCACTCTGGGTGTGCTCCGTGGTGTTGAGCAGCTGCACGATCTTGCTCACCACTTCCTAGGGGCAACAGCAAATTATCCTGCTAATTAAAGTGGATCTAGAGGAGAAGTGCTGCTCTAGCTGGGGCTCTCTGCCCTGCAGAACCCTGCAAGGACCTCGGGCAGCTTTTGCCATCAGAGGGTGTTTTCTTGCTGCTTTTAAACTAGATTATTTGCTGGATTAAGAGCAGAAACAATAGGGAAACACCACATTGAGAACCACTAAATCCTGAAGAGCCAGTGTCCTGCATCCATGTGTCCCCAGTGTCTCCCTGGGCTCACCCAGGGCTTGCTGTAGACTTGTCCAACACAAGTGAGCACACTTAATATATCTGTGAATGTTTAAATGGCTTTTTTCCTCAAGAACATGATTGTTGAAATGACATTTTTCCCCCTCACTGCTTGCCTGGCTTCACCTGAGGGTTTGCTGAAGGTTGCTAGAAGAGGAAGAGAATTGCTCACAGAGATCCTACATTTTTCAGTCAGGGTGGAAATAATGAAATATTAGTTCAACTGATAGTTAGTTGGAAAGTTTAATTTTACCTAATTTATGTCAACCCCCTGAAAATGATGGTGTGCTCAAAATGAGGAAGCAAACTTAAAGTGGTACCTTCCTCTTGAGGTCAAGCTGTAGGAACATCTTGCTGAGGATCATCTGCTCTTTCTTGTATTCCTCCTGTGACCCCACGTTGGACTCGTGCTCTGCCAAACAAGCCCCAAGGGTGAAGGAAGCAACAGGTTGGGAGAAGAGGGAAGTTTTGGGGTGGGGGGGACCTGCCTGGCTGATGTCAAGTGAGGCAGGTCTTTAAAGCTTCAGGGAGAACATAATTAATACCTCCTCGATCTTAATTAACCTTTCTGCAAGGACAGAGCCTGCATTGGAAGCACTCGAGCAATGAGAAGCCTCCACCCCAATGGATAATTGAGATGGGAGCTTGTTTGGAGCCAGAACCTGATTTAAAATAACAATTATGTTGTGTAAAGACACACACTGGGCAATTTGTGCTCGTGCTGGCTTCCAACATGGGTCACCCACATTAATCTGGCAAGAAAAATCAACTTTTAGCTCAAGGTGGGATGTTTGCAGCCTCCTGGGGGCAGCCCAGGCTGGCAGGTCCCATACAGGAGCAACCAGGGGTTTGGGGTTGATTTCCTGACATCAACCAGAGTTTATTCTTATTTATAAGGCATAAATAAGGGATAAATTACCTCTGTTCTGCAGGGTCTTGCATTTGAAGTCATACTCATCCTGCATGTCCTCCAACGTCTTGATGTCCTGCTCCACATCCTACAAAGCACAAAGGGAAGGGGTCACAATGATGCAATAATGCCATATAAGGCAAGACTGCTGCTGAGGAGGAACTGCCCAGCACCAGCCACAGGAAGCTTTACACCAAGGTCTTCTCCTGGAGCTCCAGCACAGGAGATACCCCTAAGCTGCTTCACCTCCTAGTCACCCTCCCTCCCTCTTCTAAAAATCTGATAATTATGCTATAATATATATAAAATATAATTATAATATAAATTATATATAAAATATATGTAAAAATATAGATTATATTATAACGAAATATATTCTAT
>VYZX01014999.1:76067-93881 GCA_013401335.1 Brachypteracias leptosomus
TAACAACTTCATAGGGTTTTCCCTCATTTGCTAGTATTTCAGATAGGTGAGATAGTTTTGTTGATAAAATTTAAGCACAAAAAACTTGATTTTGTTACCAGAGAGTGGGATTTAAGTGGTTTATGGTGCTATTGGCAGACAATTATTTGGATTTTCAGCCAGCCACTGGTGATAGGGTTGAAAACCAAACCATTACTTTATTCTTGTCATTTTAGAGAAGCTTATTTTATATATATATATATATATAGCTTTCCAAGAGGTGTGAAGCAGCAAAGGGCACTTTAAATAGGTATATTATATTTATTATATAATATACTTACCACAACACTGTTCTTCACAGCCTTCACTTTGGCATCCAGCTCCTTCTGCTTGTCCAGCATCCCAATGACAGTGTTCTGTACGTTCCCCACTTCCATCTGGGGGGGACAAGCACAACCACGGGTCAACCCATCACACCAAACATCCCTTTAATATAAATTAAAGGCTTTTAATGAAGCTTGGCTTGGCTCTGCCAAATTATACTCAAGTTTTTATGTTGTAAAATTGAGCTCAGGTGGATTTAGAAGGGACAAGGGAGGACCCCAAGTGCCTGTTGAGTGGTGGTGATGCTGCATCTTCTTCATCATGGCCATATATAAAGCTGAGGACCCGTGGTGTGTTCCCTCTGCTCTATTTTTTGCTTATCTTTGTGTATTAAAGTATTTAAAATATGTGTGGATGGGGTGCTGAGGGACATGGGTTAGTGGTGGACTTGGCAGTGATGGGTTAAGGGTTGGACTTGACCTTAAAGGTCTTTCCAACCGGAACAATTCTGTGAGCTAAGAGCAAGGACCCGTGTTCAGGCAAAGGGCAGAACCTGGAGGGCAATTTCTTTCCTCCAGGGCATCCAAGCACATCCTAGATCTCTCTTATAGGTTCTTTGAAAGTTGATCTCAACCCCATTTGGGAAGTTTATTGCATGTCTGGAAGACAAGCTGCTTGTTCCACACATGAGCAGCACTATTGGTGTTGGGAACCTGCTGGTCCTCCAGTGTGGGACATGTGCTGTTGAGGTGTCAATCTGAGAAACTCAAGGTCATCTAAAGCATGTAATTAACTGGCAAAGGTCCCCCATCAAAGATTGAAGTCAGGCCACCAAGGCAATGTGATCATACTCTGAGTTTCTCCTTTGTTTTTTATGGTTTTATAATTGTTTGCTCTGCATTTTATCTCCTCAGCCCTGGGGAAGGGGAGGGTTTCCCCGAGAGCAGAGGTGGGGCATGGTGTGATGTACCTACAGGAGATGCAGGAGGGCTTATTTCCCTTTTTGATGACCCCAGCAGCTGTGAGTGCCTCACATCAAGTTCCAGAACAGAAACCAAAGAGCTGTGCTGCAGCCCCAGGGGCTCTCACTGGAGCTGCCTTGGAGACACTTGTGTAGACCCCTCCTTGAAATCCTATATCTGAGTGTTCTTGCTGCTCACACATCCAAAAACCTGCCCTTGAGGGAAGTATTTCACCACCAGAGCTGAACATGCTTGGCCAGTCGTTGCTTTATAGGATGTGGAGCACATCCAGCTATGTGCATTGCCTTGCCCAACTGCAAACTGGTTTTTATTGCAACACAGTTGTCCTTGCAAAGGGAAAAAGCAAAAAGATGGAAAGCCAGAACAAATAGGGGAAAAAAAAATATGAAAAGAAGTGAGCTTCATCCAAAAAAACCCAAACAAAACCCCAACAGAACCAGGAACAAGGAAAAAACCAGAATATAAATACTTGGAGATAAATGGGAAGGGGAACAATGCATCATTTTCCCAGAGAGACAGTTCAGAGAAGCACCAAAGCTCCATATAGAGTAAATTCTGGAGTGAAATGCAGAAGAGAAAAGCTGAAGCATTAAAAAAAGCAGCATAACTTTGGTGTTACTCCAGGAATAAAACTGATTTCCTGGCCATTTCCCCTCCAAATGCTCCAGGCAGCACAAACAAGGCATGGTGACCAGCTGGGACTTCTCAGCCCTCACTCTGGCTTGCAGGAATGTGGTGTTGGGCAGAGAGGACACCCTGCTCCTCCCCCTGTCCCAAATACTAGGGAAGGGGTCGGTGCAACCGCCGCAGACACCCCATGTCACCTGGTTTGAGAGCTGGGCACTGTTGAGGATCTTCCTCTCCTCTTTGAGGCAGTTGTAGATGATCATTGCCATGTGTATGGGGTCTTCTTGGAAGTTATCCTGCCAGTAGAGACAGTCTGTTGGTAAAGTTCATACCCATCATTTCTTGTCCTTTGGTGGTCAAGTGATGGACAAGTGGTGACTGGGAGAGCCTTGGTTGTGGCATGTCCTAGGGCTACAGGGAGTGAGACACCTGCAAACATCTCCAGAATGAGTCTCTCTTAGTCCATTAGTGCATGAAGAGATGGGGCTTGGCACAAAACAAGGGGCAGAGACTTGACTGGGAGAAGGGAGATGCTCCCTACGGTCCTCAAGAGCACTTTTGAGGTGCACCTGCTGGTCTGGAAGGGGGGTGGCTCTAGCTGGACGGGCTCAGGGATGTAGAGGAGATATGTTAGCAGTCATTTATGGAGGGACAAGCTCAACCTTCCTCTTTTACATCATACAGAGGTGAAGCATCCCCTGGGCTGAGGGATGGTGCTGCCTTCTTGACTCCTCTTTCATTGCTGATCTATAGTTACTACCCCAGATATGGGGTAAAAATACAAAATACTCTCCAAATATATAGAATAAATACCTTACGAGCAGCAACTTTCCCTTTCCTAGAGTTCTCAGCAGCTGCACTGGTGGTGAAACCAACCTTCTAACAGCAGCCAATTAACACGAAAACAGAGCAACTTTGAATTCTGGCTTTTAAATGGAGATTTTCACCCATCCTCTGCAAAACGCCCTCGTGGTAGTTTGTGCAGTTGGATGTCTCTAAGCTAGAGCAGCAGAGCCCTAAATGTGTAGGCACGTGCCCCAGGCATACCTGCAGGTTACGTTTGCTTTTCCTGATGTTGTGCTGCAGCAAAAAGTTGTTTTCTATGAGGAATCTGCTGAACTGGTCATCGAGCTGGGAGAGCAGGTCATGGAACAGCACCGTGGCAAAGGACACGTTGTTGGCTGCGTGTTCCCTGGAAGGATTTGAGGCATGTTGAGGTTAAATGTGCTTCAATACGGAGTTCAGGAGGAGCTCTGCTGTCCTTACCAGTCCTGGTTTTCCAGCCACTGTGCCAGGTACTGCCTGATCTCCATGGGGAAGCTGTCATCGTACAGCTGGTGGACCTGCTCCAAGAACTTGGAGTCGAGCTGCTGGAGCTGATACCACTGAGTCATCCTGAGGGGGGAGGAAAAAACAATCCATATACACGTTTAAGCAGCGTTTGTACTGAACGGGTGACAAGCAACTCGTTTAAAGCTTTCACGAACAATGGCAAAATGGCAGGAGTAGGAAGGAAAAGTGTTGCCAGCAAGCAACCATTTCATTTCCAGCTGTAACAATCTTATCACTAAAACCGAACACAACCTCTGGGCTTGTTGGAAAAAAATATTAAAGAATTAGAAATTAAGAGTAGTGTGCTACTGCATGAAAACTCAAAGCTGTATTGCCCCTTTTTTTTCCCCTTTAAATCCCTTTTCGCAGCATTTAGGGTACTGGTAGTGGTGGTGGTATCTTGCTTAGCAGGGATAGAGGAATGAGGACCTGTTTGATACCTGAACTTTGCAGGATGCTGTAGGTGGACTTCCAGCTTTTGTGGGTGCAGATGCACTCCCCATCACCACAAAGTGCGGGGGGGAAAAAGTGGGTGGAAAACCAGTGAAATGTCCCAGAGCCTGTTTTTGAGGTGTTATTTGTGTCCTCACCTCCTTGCTCTAGATCTCAAGCCTCTATTGCTGTACAACAACAGCTCTACGACTCTGAGGTTGTATGTTTGATGCATGGTCTCTGGCTGCAGGTCACCAGACCAGTTGCAGACCAGTTACCATCTCCTGTGGGCTGCCGGGTTGGTCTTCTAGATGTGAAGATGTGATGCCCATGGACCAGTCCAGGCTGAGAACAAGGGTGGGGAGGTGCAAGTGCACCCATTAAAAGGTGATAGGAGCTACCCAAGGAACAGGGTGAAGAATTATCTTCAACAGATCTGGCAGAAAGCCACGAAGCGTTTGTTTGCCAGCTCCCTCAGCTGCTGAGAAGCAAAATGAGCATTAAAGATGCTGTTGATGCTTAAAGTGAGGGCTGGGATGTGCAGGGGATGCAGATCAGGGGTAACACAACATCTGAGAGTGCTGTGGTGACTCCAGGGCATGGTTAAATGTGAGATAAGTGAGGAAAGGTGGAAAGATGTGTCTCAATGCATGGAGTTGGTCTGTTCTCTTTATCTAGTGATAAATGATGATGCTCTCTAGTCATCCCGTGTCTCAAAGTGACTAAACTGGGGAAGGACTTGGGAGCGGTGGCAGAGAGCAAACAGGGTAACACAGCAAGCACAATCCTCGGGGATGCAAGCAGGGAAATGCCGAAAAAAGGGGGAATTCAGCACATTTGAGGAGAAGATGCTGAGTGACAGGGTGACTTGGGGGCAGCGTGTCCATCACCGCGGCTCTCCGGGGAGCCCCAGGCCAAGGTAGCCGAGGTCGGTAGCCACCCTTAGCCTCTTGCTCGCCCACCCTCCATCCCGCACTCCCCCATCCACTCACCTGCGGGACGAGGCTCCGGCTCCGCGCCGCGACCCCTCGGCTGGTGCCCATAAATACCCCCCGAGCCGCGGGGAGCGCGGAGGAGCCAATCAGCGCGCAGCTCGCCTCGCCTCAGCCAATGGGCGCGCCGCGCAGCCGCGGTGCCCCGCCCCCTTCCCCCGTCGGCCGGCGCGGGGTGTTCCCGTGGCTGCGCTCCCCCCTCCGCTGCCCCTCGGGCACCCCGGGGGCTGCCCCCGGTAACGGCGCAGGGCTGGCGGTGGCACCGCGCCCAGAACGGAGGAGGATGCCCCCCAGGCATAGGGTGAGCACCGGCCCCCCCGGGGACCGGCCTCTCGCTTCTGTGGCTCCCGAGCAGCGCTGGGAGCCTGGGAACGAGCGGCTGCGGAGAGGGAGCTAAAAGACGCTTGAGGAGCAGTTGTGAGCAGAGGTGGCAGGAGAGGGAGGGAGGGGATGCGGTCCCCGTCCCCTCAGGAGGTGACACCCCCCCTCAGGAGATGCACCCCCGTCCCCCTGTCCCTTGTCCCCGCTGCCCGACCTCACCTCTCGGCTGAGGCTGCGGAGCTCCCCCCCAGCGGTGCCGGCAGCGCTTCCCCGTGTCCCGGCCGGGCTCAGGGCGCAGGCGCGGGCGGCGGGAGGGGCGGCGGGGCCCGGAACGGCCGCGCCACGTGATTTCGGGGAAAGGCAGCGGGGAACCAGAAAAGGCCGAGGTAGGGGAAGGGGAAAGCGAAACTGAAACCTGCGGCCGCCACGTCCGTCCCCCCCCCCCCCGCCCCGNCCCCCCGGTCTCGGGCTGACCCGGAGCGTCCCCGCTGCCTTCTGCGGTCCCCGGGTGGTGCCACCCCCCCTCCCGGCCTGGCCCTCCCAGCCTGTCGTCCTCATCGCCACCATTTATGTGAGGTCAAGTGTTTTGAGCTCCAGGTGATGGGAAGGGACCCGCTTCTTAGCTTTGCAATAAAGAAATCTCCCCACTTTCAGCTTTTTCTGTTTCAAATAGCCAAGGTAGCAATGGGCAGGCCCTGGAGAGCAGTAGCTGGGGCACAGAGGTCTCACCTGGCTGCCCTGCGTGGCTGGGAGTGCAATAGAGGACTGTCCAAACACGGCTGAACTATAACCCAGGCTTCCACTCAAGTTACATAAACTCGAATAATGCTGTCCAAGTGTCAGCAGCCACGTGTTTCAGCTGCTCCTGGTGTTTTGTCAGCTGAGAACTTTCTTTCTCTTTATTAAGAGGTTTTCTTTTCCTTCACAGCACCTTTCTTGCAAGTGTTTTTTGCCAGGATGCTGTTACTGCTCCCTGGACACGTTTGTTCTTGTGTGTGAAACATTGACAAAGACCAGGAGGATGAAAGTCAGGTTTCCAGGATACTCAGATCCTTTCTGAACCCTTTGCTCTATGCCTTAATTCAGTATCATAGAATCACGAGGTTGGAAAACACCTGTAAGATCATCAAGTCCAACCGTCAACCCAACCCTACCACGAGCACTAAACCAGGTATCCCCCTCTCTCCTCAGATGGAGGAGACGGTTCTTAGTGGAAAAAAACAAGTGGAAGGTGTGTTTGGTAAACTCTGGTATGAAATGCTACGTACAAATAAAAGCAATAGTGGATGGTAACTTGACAGGCTTGGTTTAATTAAAACCACCACTCAAAAGACTGAGTCACACCCCATGACTTGGACAGTCCTTTTCATGCAGGTTAGGTGGCCAAAAGCAGGGGGTGCCCCTCATTTTGTTTGTAGTAAGATTGTTAGAACAAGAAGGTGCTTGTTCTTACAGGAGTCTGTAACTGCTCGTAGACTTGAGATCAAAAAGAAAGCAAGGCTATTTTTTTGTATCTTGAAACAAAATCCACACAAGTCCAACTTTAAGCCAAAACTCTGATTTTATTCATGCTGGTCATATATAAATTACAGATGTTACCAAACTATATACACACGATTGCTTTGGTTGTTTTGGAAAATGCTTCCCAAGACAAAATGACTTTTTATCTACAGCTTGCTTTAGATTGCTCAGCTCAATGAACTGAGAACTGTTTAAAGCCTGCCCTGATGTTCACGGAAATCTCTCGTTACTCTGTTTTTGTTCATTGCTTTCAAAGACCAGGAGAGGGCTGAGTAAAAGAGGAGAAATGAAAGTAAAATCCAGGTCTCATGCTGCAAGGCTGTTGTGTTTTCATCCCAGCTGGCTCATTTCTACCTACCTAAAAAGACCATCTAAGGTGCAAATGCTCAAGTGTTTGTGTTGTGAGAACTCTGCATGCCTTGGCCCAATTAAATCCTGAGTGAGTCTCCCTACCTGAAATATGTTGGCCTTGGAATTGCCTGTTTGTTATTCTGTTAGCTGAGGCTTTAGGGGTAGTAACTGGGGGACACTGAGGGGATAAGAATATTCCCTTTAAAGCAGAAACTAACCCAGTGATACACGAGATGAGTAAACAAACCATTTAACATGATAAATCCTGATTTCCCCGAACACATTGACGTCTTTAGTTAAGAAGGAAAACATTTTGGTTCTATACTCCCATATTTACAGCAATGTGAGTTCTGCAAGTGAAACTCATCCCTTCTGGGCCCCACTGAAGCCAAACAATCTCCAAGCCAGAAAGGATTTGGCCTCTTATCTGTGAGGACAACGATTCTGGTTGGCAGGAGACTCTTTGCAATCCCTGGGGAGACAATTCCAGATTTACATGGTACTGGTAAGAGCAAAAAGGCCCCATAATAACCTCGGAATGGTTTCCAGGAAATGCTGATTTACAAAGATGGACGAAAAAACAAAATATCCAGGATCTTTAACACACCCAGTGTTCACAGGATCACTGAATTCCCAGCGTGTGAGCTTCAGTCAGTTGAGTAAGGAGAACTCAGCTAGAAGAAAAGAGGGAAAAGGTTAGTCTCATGGCAGTGTTCATTCAAAAATAAGTGCAGATAAAACCTTCTCTGGCTCAGGGTGTCATAGGGACGAGGTAACTCAAACTGGTGAGGGGCTGAGGAGCCTGTTTCTCATTTACAAAATACAGGGATGCTCCTAGGAAGTGGGGAAACTGCTGCAATAAAAATAATCTGTATTTTTCAAGTGAACTTCTGTGGTCCTGCAGCCCAGGGGTTCTTGCTGGAGTCTTGTTTTCCCAGTGGGTAACTGGGGAATGTGGAGAAGGGAGTTCAGCAAGGCTGCAGAAAGTGCATCTTGCTGAGTTACTGAGTTATGGGGTATTTTGTCCTGCTGCAGATTTCACTCTTGTTCTTTGCATCTCACTCAGTGGTTTGGTTTGTTTTTTACTGGCATCTCATGGAGAAAAAAAAATATTGCTTGAATAATGCAGATTGTCTGCTTGCCGTCCTCAGCCAGGGTAGATTGGGGGTGAGAATGAAGAAACCTCCACATTTTCCTTATTTCCATTTAGCAAGGTAGACAGAATGGAAAAAGGAATTCTTTAATCTTCCAAAATTCTCTTCTCACTCAATTTCTGGAAGAACTTGAGAACATTTCTACTGGAAATTCACCTCTCCTTTAGCAGCACTGAAGCACTTCTCTAGAGCCCTTAAAACATGATTGTGTTGGACTGTCCCAGTTAATCACCACACACTTTGACCACAAAGAGCTGGTGATGGTCACAGCTTGACTAGATGGAGCTGCTTTGACAATTACTGTGCGTGCTAAAAGAAACCAAAATAGCTTGAAGCCTGTTGATAATCAAAAGTGAAGCCAACTCTTCTTTTTCACTGCTGAAACTGGGAAATGCAAATGTGTGCAGTTCACAAATGCAGTTTAGAGAGGTCAGAGCTGTCTTTGGAGGTGTGAACCCAACAGTGGATGAGTGGGGACATGTCTCAGCTTGGCTGGGGGAGGATTTCCAGGATTATATTTCAATTTCTGCTGAAGAAGTCACAAGTGTTACCAGAGAAAAAGATGAAGCAGCAAAAAAATGGTATTTTGCTCTTGAACAAATCTTAGCTTGGTGTCTATTAACTCCTCTATTTGTAGATAACATTTAACTGTGCTTGCAGACAGGATTCTGGGTTAGTTCTGTTCTGTCTGTGGGTGAGGGGGAGTGTTTACAGAGAGGGAAGTTGACAGGTTTTTAAATAACCATTTTAAGATCATAAATCACTGAACATCAAAACTAAGACTAGAACTTCACATTTTTAAAGCTGTTAAAGCCAAGGCACTGCTTGTTTCCTGACAGAAACCTGCTGGACAAAACCCCAGTGGATGCCCATCAGTGCTCTAAGTACTATAATTCAGAATGCAATTTCTAGTCAGTAAGTAAATGAGGAAAGTATTTTTAATAGGAGATTTTTTTCCCACTCTTTCTACATGCTAAGTGAATATTGGTTTTATTTGCTAAAATTATTTCCATTTACTTTTAATTTTCTCGCTTTTGGTAGAAACTTGCAGAACTTTTCTGAATCAGAAATTATGTCCCCTGAGCAAATCAAGTCCTTTTGTGCAGAATTAGTGTAATTATTATGAATTTGTCAGGGAAAAGGCTTCCCTTGTGCAAGAACAATTATAATTCAATGATAATATCCATGGTTCACTGGCCAGCAGGGCAGATAATTTAATATCACAGAGTTTCCAGGATGCCTGCAGCATCCCCTCCTCTTTAGGAGAGGGGATTTCTGCCTCAGCAAGGATTAATTTATGAAGGGAAAGGTTTAGAACATACAGCAGTCTCGATCACCGTGGGGCTCAGGTGTTCTCTCAGCACAGCATAGACACTTGGAGACATGGGAAGAAGATCTGATGGAGAATGTGGATCTGTAGAATCATTTAAGCTTAAAACAAAAAAACCACAGAAATCATTTTAAAAGCAGCCTAAATCCCTCTAGCTTGGAGCACTGCAGTGGAGTATGGGGAATATTTAAGTTATTAAGCCCGAAGTTGGTCTTGCTGGTGGCCCTGCCAATTTAAAAGTGTAGGAGACAGGACCAAGGGGTGAGAGGATAAACCTGACTCTAGGATAGGAGCTGCCAGAGAGGAAAAGGAGACGGTAAAAGATGAAAGTACCATAAAGTCTACTTTCAATTTCTACAAAGGTTTTGCCCCAAGGATGGGGGGGGAAAGCACCATAAAAGTGAAGTTCTTTACTTCCCTTTCTTGTCCAAACAAAACCACACGATGTGTTGCTGTCCCAAATCACTGGAATGGGGGGAAGAAGGCTGGGAAAAGTGCAACAGAGGTAAATGTAATAAAAATACCATTCAAAATGGAGTGTGTCTGTGAGGATACTTACATCTTGGAGACTGGGATAAACACAGAAGGAACGTAACCTTTGCCTCCTCCATCCGAGGGCTTTGAAGCTGAAAAGAAATGTTACAGGAATTAAATCTTGCCCAGCAATTTTATTGTTTATTTGAGATTTAAGTGCTGCAGATCGTAATAAGGTGAAGCAAACGTCTCTGTTTATGGTTAAATAAACAGCCATAAAAATAAGGGGAACTCCAGAGACGAGTCTTTGAGTTCAGGTCTTTGTTGTGTAATTGACTCTGCTCCCTCAATATGAATCATCATCTCTGAATATAATAGAGCAAGTGATGAAAGGGATCTCATTAGGGCTTCAAAAGCAAATATAAGTCTAAAGCTGGGTGCTTCTGAGCCTCTAGATTCAGTTCTGCAAATGCTTGTGTGGAGCTCCATCTCTAGAGACACAGCTCCACCCACATCTTCTGCAGGGAATGAAGCATACACATAAATTTTTAGAGGACTGGACTTTTATAGGCAAAGTCCACTGAATAAAAATAAGGAGGAGAAACATCTGTAGCCTTCAAATATTTTTGTGTAGGAATTTGAATTTAGGTGGGAACTTTTGTACTGCAAGTCTAGAAGAATGTGTGTTATCTATTTTTTAAAAACCAAGGTTTTGAGGGCTCGTTTTAGAGAGAGAGAGGGAGTTTGGTCTAAAAATGTAAAAGCTTGTAACTTGGGACAAGAAAACATGGAGCCACCCTTGTGTAGCCTTTGTGTATTTTCCAGTGCACTCGCCAGGGGTTTTCAGGAATCTTTTCTGCCCTAACAACTTTGTAATCGTGCAGCATTATCTGCAGAAGGCAGTGCAGATAGGAGACCTTTGGGGTTCCACTGGATGAAATGAAATAAAGCAGGTCTCCCAAGCTGTTTGGAAAGCACAGGAATTCCTTGAGAGACAGAATTCTACAGTGCAGCTCAACTGTGAGCTGAGAAGCAGGATGACTTCAGTTCAGTCTCCTTTGAACTCAACTTTGTAATGCATTGGTCAGGGAAAAAAAATCCTATTTTTTCATTCCTTCCACCCTAAGATCTATTTCTTATCCTCTTTTAACTACTGTTCATTGCCCCCTCTAAGACTAGGGGTTTATTTTACAAAATGAAGCTGAGTGATAGACACCGAAACGATTCTCTTGGTGCCGACTAAAGGAGAACTCTTCGTCTGCTCCTCCTCAAGCTGCCTCTTGCCTTGGCAGGAAGGACGAAGAGGAGGAGAGGAGCCCCACCTTCGTTTGGCTGGCAGCTGTAGTGTTTGCCAAAGGCCTTGTCCTTGGGGATGTCTGGGTAGAGGTACTTGAGGGGGTTCTCGGGCACGTTGTCTGCCATGATCACTTTGTAGTCGCGCAGGATGTCGGCGAAAGGCAGCGCCGACAAGCGGCCTTTGTTGTAGGGCTCCACTGAGTGGAATGTTACATCTCCTGTAGGAATAAAGAGGCACCACAACCACTGAGAACTGGTAGATCAGCACCTGCAGCTTATTTCTGCCTTGTTTTTGCAGTACCCGTTCCTAGCAACGTTAGTATCTTTCAAGAGAAACTTTCCGCGCGTGCGGAAGCAAATTTAAAGCCTGCAATAAGCAGGTGCAGCTCTTAAAGAACCTCTATAATTGTATAATATCATAATATATTATTATATATTGGGTTTGCGTTTCAATATAATAGTATAAGGAACTGACAGGTAAGCTTTGAAGAGTTTGGGTTTGTTTCAGTAAACAGGATATTACATCTCGCCCCAAACCATACTAAGAATTTTTCTTTTAAACCAAAGAAACTGTGGAAAGGTGAAATGCAGAGTTGGAGGTTTATGTAATTTAAAAAAAAATATATATATACTTACCATTTTCTAACTGGTCCACCCAAGTAAAGGTAATTCCACCCAGGTTGCTTTCACTGAACCTCAACAAAAATGTTCCTGGGGTCTTGTCTTTGAGCAGGATTCGCTCCTTCTCTTTGCTGACAAATCCCATGACGTACCTGGAGTGCAACAGGAAATTCTGGGGTTACTTTTGGGGAGAAAAATAGAGACTTTAATCTGTGCAGTGCATCTGGCCAAGTGATCTAGGTGTTCAAAGCCTGCTTATAAAGCTTTATAAGGTCTCGAAGTGATGATGAAAGCTTCATGTGATTTACAAGTGCAATATTAATATTGAAATGGAATTTATCCCACACTGACAGGACTCATCTATAGCTCTAAACCCACGTTTCTAAGAGATTTTCTTTTTTTTGGCAAAAATTTCCAAAAGTTAAATGGAAGAGGGAGACAGAAATATAAACTCTTGGCTGTACAGAAGAGAATTTGCAAAACCTGAGGTCGGCAAAGGCAAAAAGAGAAAGCAGAGAGAGATCAACCCCCAGCAGTTTCCAGCTCACCCATCAATCCAAAGAGGAAGAATGTGCTTTTTAATTAGGTCCAGGATGGCTTCAAGCCAAACCCAAAAGGTGAAAGACTTTCCAGGCAGATGTTCCTAAAGGTTAAAAAAAAAACCAACCACGAAACACAAACAAAAACGACACAAGAGAAGAGATTTGAGTGTTCCCCAACATCCAAATGACATGGTTAGCTCAGTCTCTTAAAAATAATCTCATTTATTCAAGTGAGAAGAACAAATCTGAACTCCTGCTTTGAGTCATGGGTCTCTCTCAGCCTGGCATAAAACCCAGTTGGAAGTGCCTCATTTTTCAACAACAAAATAATCACATTCACTGTTTCTTCCTGGTTAGGAAATAATATTTTTGAGAGAAAAAAATGAGGAAGTTGAACTTCCTCCTGGGGCTCTCTGCTTGTTTAAATAACGTAGCTAATATGAATAAAATGGGTTTACCCTTCTTGCTCAGTAACTTGAGAGTTCCTCATCAGAGTTACTGGATGTTTCAACTCACTTGAAATCATTTAGGTCTGAGCATTTAAAAAAAAAAAAAAGAAGTGTATGCTTTATGAAGAATTTATTGTATGCTTTGATAACATGATTTATTGATAATTTACAGATATATATATAGGGCATGTGATAAGGACACTTTCTAGTATCTGTAGCAATATAACTATTATATTATATATATAACTATTACATCTATAACTATAACAATATAGCTATTGTCTTAGCCCAAGCTTTACATTTCTGGAACTATTCTTTTTAGTTAATTTTATTTTTCAGTTAAATTTTTAGAATGAATGTGACTGTGCTTGGCTGCAAGTGGGAATTTTACTGGTAGCATCAGAGAGAGCCACAGATGTGGCATTCAGAGAGAAATCTGGTTTTACTTTGGAACTGTACCTTGCAGAACTTTGCCCAGGAGAGCTGATAATCATTGTAACTGACTTGTTGACCTGAGAGGGGAAAAAAAATAATCAAAAATCAAGATACCAAACAGTGAGTCTGTTTTTCTGAAGTTATGAAATAGATGTAACTTGGCATCTATGTATTTGGGGGGAAGTACAGTATATCTAGAGTTGGAGAAGGACTCAGAGGGGCATGCCAAGGGGCTGTAGATCAGATTCTCTGTGTTCTTTTGAAGCAGCTGATAATTGGGGAATATTTATCCAAAGTACTCTGGGTCTTTGCTTCTACAACAGCGAGCTCAGTTTGGGGTTTTAGCATCTGTGACTTGTCTTGGTTTTCCCCTCTATCTTGAGCTTCCATATTTTAAGACAGCTTATTTTTAATTTCTTATGATCCCTGCTGCCTTACAACGGCACCTCCCAACTCTGCTACCTCCACTAAGCAAGAAATCTCAAAAAAACCCCAGAAAAAGTGACTGTTACCCAGGGAAACCAGTCTTGAGCTGCCAGCTTTGAAAGCAGTGAAGTAAAGGTTCCCCCCAGCCTGTGACAAACGTGCCTGTCCTTGCCCAGCAGCAGAGGTATCATTACACCCTCAGCTCCCAATATATTCTGTAATTCTTTCTTTTCCACAAACAGATAAAGTTTTCTTTTCTCCTGCCAGTTTTCCCTAAGGCCTTTCCCTTCTGGGAGATGCTCAGACCAGAAGTTGATCCCACTGAAGGTTCAGGGTCTCTTTGCTGTCACCACTGAAGGATGGGGCCCAGAACTGAACAGTCCCACACAGATGGGTACTTAAAATGAAACAAAACCCAACCCAGGCCCCATAAGCAGCAGAACCACTTCCTTTTGATTTCAGATGCCTGAGATAAGTGCTAAGCAAACAAAACAACAGTGCAGTTCAACGTGGCTCTGATGCCCTCTGAAGTTGAGCAGCCTGGAAGTTCAGAAGTTGAATCACTTTGTGGTAAGAAGCAGCTGACATGTGCTGTTCTTTAAGCAAAAAAACATGTCATCGTGGCAGTTCTGGGGTCAGCTCTGGAAGTGGAGGTTGTGCTTAAAGTCCTTACTTGTAACTAGCAAATTAGAGCCCCAAATCAAATAAATTCTGTGTATTTGTACACCCTCACCTGTGAGTTTCTCTGCCAGCATGTTGAGCTGCTCAGAGTTGAGTCCTCGACCAACGTAGGATGAAAACTGCCAGCTCAGGACTTCTAAGAGCTGACTTAAAGGGGCTGCAGGGGGATTGTTGAAGAAAGACAAATTCTGCAACAGAATTAGGGCTTTGGTTAGACAGTTAGCAAGTTTAGACAGGTAGCAACCATGAAATACACTGCAGGCTGCAAAAGCAGTCTGGAAGTGTTTAAATATACACCTACTCTGACAGTTTTGAACTGTTCTAGTAGAATTATTTTGCTGTTAACCACACATAAAACCAGACAAATTCCAATTAGAAGGGCTGTCACCTTTCCTAAATGTAAGAACTACTCCTTTAGCCTCCAGAAAGGAAGGCTAAGCATGCACATGGCTTTGTGTCTGGGCAGGGAACAAAACATAAAATAAACAACCTTAAGGTGTGATAACAGTGTATGCGAAGGCAATTTTTGGAGGGGAAACAGCACCTATGATTACCAAATATATTCATTACTAAATAATACATGTTGAAAGTGCAGAAAGTCCTACTAAAGACCTACCTGAGGGTCGTTGGTGGAGAGGTTGTACCATATAATAGAAGCCCAGGCGTTGGGGAGCTGGCTGACGTTGGAAATCATCACCACAGGCAGAGAGCTGGTCTGGGGGGAAGGAGGAATGGGACATGTAAGGGGTCAGTGCTGTGTCAGGCTCTGGGTTCTCAGCCCCCTCTTCCTTCCCACAATGAACATTTCTGCCCAGAAGTTCTGGAAATCTCATGGTTGCTGCTGGATGTAGCATCTAGGATAGACCCGTGGTCTGGCCCAACACAGTTGTGCTTCTAGAAGCTGCTGGGAAATGGCTTTTATTCAAGAAATGTGGCTAAAATACTCACTTCCAAGTTGATAGTCAACCCATAGAGGCAGACCTGGGTCTCAAAGCTGATGGAGTGCAGCTCCTCAGTCACCATGTGGGGGCCCTGGGGGGGTGAGGGTATGAAACTGTGAATGCCAGTTGGCTCTCAGGAGTTTCAGTGTTGAAACAGCCCTGAAGAAACCACCTATCAAAGGTACAAGTAGCACAGGAAAAGAAGGAAATAATTTGTTTGTTAAACTGTGACATTAGTCCAGAAGTCTGGTGGGGTTTTTTTCCTGATGAATCAAAAAAACCCCCAACCAAACCCAAGCATGTATCAATATATATCATTAATCCAAGGTAAATCTGGTGTTAGAAACCAAAGCTTTTCTTGGATGGAACAAAAAAAAATCTGCTATTCCTTGGGCAAGTGTCTTGTGGTTTTATCTTTGCCCTGGAGCAGCATCTCCTCCAGGCCACTGCAACAAGAGAGGGTATAAATGAGAGCACAGGAGATGCTCAAGCATCTGAACAATAAATCTGCCTCGGGAAGGGAAAATGCAGCTTGGAGCTGGAGGCTTTTAAATGAAATATCCATCCAGTGAGCTCAAATACAGGTAGAATCCAGCCAGCTCAAGCTGTATTGTTGACATGGTGTTGGTGAAACTCCCCTTCTCCCTCCCCCTCTTTATGATTTTGCAAAACCTTAGATTTTTCTCATGGAAAAATCATCTAGGCAAAAAAAGGTGTCTCTGCATGAAAGGACAAATCTCAAATACAAAGAGCTTCCATTATTATATTTATTTAAAGGCAAGTCATACTTACAGCTACACTCTTAGCTTACCAAACATCCTGTAACAAACCTAATTTTTAAATTATTATTAAATTGATGCTATTAATGAGTTCAGAGACCCTGATTTGACTAAGGAGAAGCTGCCTGAGGGAATGAGCAGTGACCCATGGCACAGCTCAGGGTCAGAAATGTGTGAAAGTGGGAGCACAATGCTGCCAAAAGGAGAGCAGCAGCATTTTTACACCTACCTCCACTCTTGCATCTCCTTATTGATGCAAGTGACTGTGTAAGCAGGAGAGGAGCCTGGAGTTTCACTCTTGCTCATCAGGTTGCAAGTTACCCCATTCAGCAGCAGTATGATACGTTCACAAGTATCTCCTGCTCTAGGTTTCTGGTTAAAGGTCTCCACACTGCTCACACACCTGGTTTGTGCTACTTATAGTAACTGCTGTGCTTCCATAACTCTGTCTGTCTGGGCTGTGATATGAGTGGGTTTAGTGTATTTATTTATTTGTTAGAGGAAGCCAGAGCTGAGGAGGAGGAGGAGGACATGGGGTGGAGGAGCTGGGGTGAAGCTCTGGTGGTCTGGATGTGGAGGGTAACCCAAGAAGGGAAGAGCACCCTGTGATACAGGTGGCTGCAGGGTGGGCTAGTGCCAACGTTGATGCTTCTGATGTTCTCCAGAGCAAGAACACATGGGCTGTAAACTCCTCAGCTAGGAAGCAAGCACTTCCAACACCTTCTCCACCTTATGCATCTGCTCGTCTGGAAATGAGGGTGTTGCCAAGTGCCTGCTGGTGTGTTGGGCTGACATGTCATAGTGCAAGGTCACCACCAGAGGGGAACCTACCACCAGCTCCACAGCAGTGCTGGCAAACCCAGCACCCTTGCTCCTGGCTGAGGCAAGCAAACATCATCACACCTTTCCTTCAGCTGGGCTGTATAAACATATATATAATATAGAAAGAACCCATAGGGAAAAACCGTGTCAACAAAAACCTCAAGAAGCTCATTTTTTTCCAAATGTAAATGGCCAAAAAGGTGGCCTTAAAAAGGAATGTAAATATTTGGATTACTGCTTCCTACCTTCTACTGTAACCTTTTTAATATATAAATGTGTGTAATTAAATTCCTGAGTAGTGCTGAGAAGCACTCGTTACATTATCATATATCTGGGTCCTCTACTTATTATCAGGATAAGAGATAATTCAAAATCTAACAAGACGTGGCCACTCTTTGAGTTAAATAGAATCCACTCTGAACTGCTTGTGAGTAATCAAAAATATCATGTAAAATAAGTGCACAAACCTCATTTCCTTTGCTCCCAGCACTTGATTTCATCTCTTTGGGTTGCTGTGTAAAAGCAAAACAATATTTAGGTGCCCAAGAAACTAGAGAGAAGTGTATATACAGAACATCATTTGTAGCCATGATAACATTTAATTTACAATCCATAAATACACTGTAATGAAGGCTCTGACACTATACCTTGAATTTCAACCAGATTTCAAGCATTCAATTATATGTGCATATATAACTGAAATATATATATATATATTTCAGTTATATATTTCAGTTATTTTTCAGTTATATATTCCAATATTATATACTTCAATATATATTACATATATTTCAATACTGTATATTTCAATATATACTTTCAATATTATATATACTTTCAATATTATATATATTTCAATATTATATAGTTTTCAATATTATCTATTTCAATATAATAAATTAAATATTGATATATAAAATATATAAAATATTGAAATATATAAAATATTGAAATATATAAAATATTGAAATATATATAAAATATTGAAATATATATAAAATA
>VYZX01014999.1:95376-127661 GCA_013401335.1 Brachypteracias leptosomus
TGAGACATATATAAAATACTGAGACATATATAAAATATTGAGATATATATAAAATATTGAGACATATATAAAATATTGATATATATAAAATATTGAGACATATATAAAATATTGAGACATATATAAAATACTGAGACATATATAAAATACTGAGACATATATAAAATATTGAGACATATATATAACATATTGAATATATATAAGATATCGAAAAATATACATTTGAAGTATGTATTTCCCCTAGACAATGGTGGTGGGGTTTGATTTTAGGTAGGTTGGCTGGTTTGTTTTTTTTAATAAGGGTTTCTGAGAAGCTGTGTAACTCAGCATGATTAGTCTTTTCCTTTTCTGGCATTAATTAGGATTGTCTTTGTCATTCCTATGAACAAATACAGTCATTGTATGGAATGGCTGCAGTATGGGATGGGATGAAGAGGTTCTAGGAGCAAACCTCCTGTATAAGGGAAAAGATGAGTGTAGACTTGAGTCCTACAGCTCTCCCTGCAGAGTTTTTAAAGAATCTTTTCTTTCTTTACCAGAACTATAAAAGCAAACTTACCAAGTGTCTGAACTCCACTGAGAGGCTCCCATTTGCTGACTCGTCCATGTTCATGGCTTTGAGGTGTGTTCCACACAGGATGAACCTGCGGTTACTGGGGAGGGCATCACACTCACTCAAATTATGTCATAATTGGCTGATTTCAGAACAAAACAATATTTTACTCTCTTACCTCACAGTTGAAACGTTCCTAAAATAGAAGAAACAGATTGTAAGTGTGTAATTTAGCATTAAATTAAGGTGCTATCACTTGTACTGAGAAATGTATCTTAAACCAGTAGATTTTTATCCCCTGTCCGAGGCAATTTGTATTATCAATAAAACAGCAACTTTTAACTGGGATTGCTCCTGTCCAACTGGACTTTTGCATGTGCTGGTCCTGGGCCTGTTAACCCAGAGATAAGGGGTATTTCAAAGGCAGGTATCCTATAAATGCAGTAGAGTTTCATTTAAAGTCTTTGTGTGGTGCTGCTACTTCAGACTGATGGATTTTACCTCAGCCTTGAAACAAATCTTAATGGACTTCTTGCCTCCAATTTGCAAACATCAATTAGGCACAGCAGCTTTTTTTTTAATAATAAAAAAAATACATTACCCTAATGTTCTAATTGGTTTGGGGTTTTTTTAATAGGAAATTGTAAATCAGATAGGGTAGCAATTGAAAAACCTCTGTTGTCTCTGTAAGGAGAGAGAGAATATCTGTCAGTTTCTTACTTGTCAATTGTTGCTTTCACTCTGATCTGGTAGTTGAGCTCTGGCAATTTAATCAGCAACCTTCAAAAGAGAAAATGTCCAAGTGAGTGTTAACAGAGAGAGGATCCTCTAAGCTTGGCTTTTCTCACAAAGGCAAGAAATAACGTGCCAATGATTCACCCAGACTGCAGACGTTTCACTTTCCTATGTGTAAAAGTGGCTCTGAGTATCCTGATGTTGGCTTGTATGATGTGGGTCATTAGTTACTCAGTTTGCAAAGTCATTGAAACAAGCATTCAGTGCCTACAGCACCCTGGAAGTGCTGACTTTTGGCCCAAATCTCCCTTTTTTAAAGATTTACTCTTTATTGCTACTTCTTATGAGTGGCAGATTCTGGGGCTTTTATATCCCCACTCCAGAAAACCTCCCTGGACTCAAAAGGGTCCCTAACACAAGTTGCTCTGCTTGGCTTTCTGGATTCTCCTAGGATAAAATATAGCAGGCAAATGAAGGAGTTTATCAGACTTCTTCTCCTTACCTTAATTTGACAGTGAACTGTATTAATGTTTTCAGAACCATTGGCCTCTGGGGATGTGTTGGCATGCAGGGCTGCCTTTCAACCACGAAGGAGCTGTGTGGAAGCAAAGAGATTGTCAGGAAAATCCCCAGTGTAGCCAGTAAAAAGGGCAAGAGGAATGATGATCTTTAAGGTCCCTTCCAACCCTGATGATTCTATGATATTTTATCTATTTATAGAGGGGTGAATTGTGTGTGGAGGGAAGGATGTCTTTGTGGGGAAGAGGAAAGACAAGGAACAAATTAGCACCTCCCACTTAAAAAGCAAGAAGGAAACCCACACACAACTTTCCTCAGCTGTATGTACATAAATTCTACTGAAATAAGAGAATTTTGGGAGTTTGCTTAGGGTCAGAACTTGATGACAAGCCCTTCACTGCTACACCTGGCCCCCTTCAGCCTCTAGGAGTTTGGGTGACAGCTGTACAGAGATTTTATGTTGGAAACTCAGTCTTTAAGATTCTCAGAGACTCAAATACTTATTTTCTTCATTCTTAACATGGTCTCATTGTTGCCAGCAAATGAGTGTCAGCTCAGGTGAAGTTGTGGCCATCCTCAAGGTCTCACGCACTTGCGGAAGAGGTTGTAGAGCAAGAAGTTGACTTTCTCCAGCAGCTGAGGTCTCTGCACTGGGATGGGGTCCCCATCATAGGTCAGTCTGGTCAACAGCTCGTCCAGCTTTTCCAGCTGCCTTCTCACTTGGAAGAGACTCTCTGCCAGCAGCGTGAAGCTAGGGCAAGACAAAGGATTAGTTTGCAGTCTTGGACATAAACCATCTCTTTGGCTGCTGAGGTTCTTGCTCAGGGGAACCAGGATCACTCCCAACTGGTGCTTTATCCAAACTCGGGTCCATTCATCTTTGGTTTACAGGGCTATATAAATACATCAGGCAAATCACCTGCTTTATTTTCAGATATAAACATTTATGCACCAGGCCTCTGTGATAATTTGGCAGAAATACACACGTGGTGCTGATGTTTTACATGCAGGGCGCTTGTGCCAATGTTAATTCAGCTCAGGAGGTTTGCAAAATGTGCTCTTTAAAAGGATAATATTGCTATGAAATGAGCAAGTTACCAAGACTGAGGAGATGTGAGAACAACAAGGAAAATCAAATCCAAATGCACTTGCTAACAGCTTAGTGGGCTACGTGGGTACAAAAAGTGACACTTTAACATCTTCACTGGAAAACAAAAAAGTCCCCACCAAACAACAAAACAAAACCACAAAAACCCAACCACACAAAAAAGGCAAAGAATTCTTTTTTTCTTCAAATGTATAAAGGTTTTTCTTTCTCTTCCTTCCTCTTTTCTTCTTACTTTTTACTTGACCTTTTCCGGAAGGGACGTTTGATGGGAGATAAATGACCAAGGCATTGATATTCTCTGGCTGCATTCTCTTTTTTTAAATATAATGCTATTTTCTTTTAATTTGCCATCACCTTCAGAGCTGCCACCACAGAGATTATTGCCATTTAATTCCTGCAAGTCAGGGGGAGTGATGTACCCAGTGAGTCAAAGCATGAAGCGTCTACCCAGCTCCTGCCTAGACACAACTCCCACTGTCCCCCGTGACAAACTCACTCAGCACAGTTCTTACTCAAGCAAAACTCCCAGAGGGCATTTATCATGTATCTGGAACAACTGCTAGACCCAAAAAATGAGTGTCAGGCTCAGCAGCTCACTATAAAGTTCTTCATTCTGAACAGCAAATGCTGTCCACCAAAACTGTCGCCTTACTGTGACCTTCCAATGCCTGAAAGGGGCCTGTAAGAAGGCAGGGGAAGAACTATTCATGAGGGTTTGTACTGACAGGATGAGGGGTGATGGGTTGAAGCTAGAAAAGGGTGGATTTAGGTTGGACATTAGGAAAAAAGTTCTTTAATGTGAGGGTGGTGGATCGGTGGATCAGTGGAACAGGTTGCCCAGAGAGGTGGTGGAGGCCCCATCCCTGGAGACATCCAAGGTCAGGCTTGATGGGGCTCTGAGCAGCCTGCCCTAGGTAGAGAAGTCCCTGCTGATTGTAGGGGGGTTGGACTAGATGACCTTTGGAGGTCCCTTCCAACCCAACCCATTCTCTGATCCTATTTTGAGCTATTTACTTCCTTAGCTGCTAACGAGGTTGCCACCGTCGCAAGGTAAGGAGGCAGGTGATGTAAGGGAATGATCCCTTCCTGGGGCTTTCAGTGGGACCAGGAGCCCGGGGCAGGTTTACCAGTTCTGGAGCTGGTCGAGGCCCCCGTGGAGAGGGCCCCCAATGCAGGCGATCTGCTGCCTCCTCTTCCAGTCGAGCAGCTCCTCAGTCAGCAGGTTGCTCATCAGCATGTCGATCTCATGA
Source organism: Brachypteracias leptosomus (assembly GCA_013401335.1). NCBI lineage: Eukaryota > Metazoa > Chordata > Aves > Coraciiformes > Brachypteraciidae > Brachypteracias > Brachypteracias leptosomus. The sequence goes on from VYZX01014999.1 coordinate 99,542, forward strand.
ATCACACGCCCTATTTTACTGAGCACTTCCTGCAAAATAGGAGAGGTGTCACCAGTGGCCACGGGGAGCAGCCACAGAATTCAGCAATTACCATAAAGTGCTGATTATGTGGGTTGTGATGGGGTTTTTTTTTTTGCTTTTCACCCATGATTTTGCAAGTAACTCCAGTTAGTCTTTAGCACTTCGGTCTCTTTAACTCAGAGGTGACAGGATTCCTCACACACTCTACTTGAAATTCATCTTGAATCAATATGAACCCTTCCTCAGTAAAACTTTTGGGTTTTGGGGGGTTGGAGGGAGGGTTGTGGCAGTTTTTGAGGTCATAACACCTCCAAGAAGTTGAGCCTTGCAAGCATTGTTGAGGTCAGAAAGTGCTCTTTTCGTGTTGCATCACATCCAGTGTGTTGGGTTTTTGCTTGGCTGCTTTTAACCATTACAAGGACATGGACATTTAATTTGCTTTAAAAGCTACGGGTTGCCAGTGAAGTTATCACAGTCCATCAGAGGTCTCGTGATGTCCTCCCCTTACTCCTGAGGTGTGCAGAAGCCCACCTTGGATTGAGCTGTTCCTTCATCACCGATTTCTTAACCACTAGTCAAAATCACCCATGTTCAGCCAAACCTTGTGTGGGTTTTTAACTAACTCCTGTGGTGTTTGCCTGCTCTCCTGAGAGGAGAATTTAAAAGGCAGGAGTGTGCATCTGAGCCCTGAGTGTGGCTACAAGGGAAGGAAGCAAGTGAACCACAATGAGAGGACGTGTCACTGACCTTTCTCTTGTAGTCCAAGGTATTGAGCATCGCCTGCAGTGCCAACATCTCCTGCTTAATGAGGACACTGTTTTTGTCACTCTGCTCTGCAGGGGGAGGGAGAAAAATCAGTGTAAATGCATGTGGAACTAGTGGAAAATAAACTGCAGTGGCTTATTTTATAGAGTATTTCATTTGAATGGACTGACTTTAGTACAGCTCTAAGATAAGGTTTGATGGCTCCGCTCTTTAGATGGGTACATGCAACAGGGAAAGGTAGAGAACATGCAGGTGATAGCTAGAAATCTCTAAATTCCTTCTTGGTGTGTGTTATGGACACCTGGCTTGGATCGGGGAGTGAGCTGGACCTACTGCAACGTGCTCGTGGTGTCAGCAGCTGGACCAAAGCTCTTTGAGCTGAATTGCTGAGAGAATGGAGGTCATGAATTTGAAATAGATAAAGTGCTCATTGCCACGGGGATTTCGGCAGCCAGGAGCACTGATCTCTGGGTATCTCCCCCTCTCCGTCACCTTTATCCCTCTCTGGATCATGCATGAGTTTCCAGCTGCCCCAAGCTTGCCCCCATGCAGCTCTTCCTCAGCCCTCATCTTCCCCCACCTTTTGCTGCTCTTGCATTTTTCATGCTGCTTCAAAAAAGAAACTGGTGCCAGCTGTGTCTGTGCTGAGCTCTGGATCAAGATCTTCCCCTGATGTTGGGGAGATGTTTCAACAGAGGCAGGCAAGGAACTGGTTGTCAGCTCAGCCAAAGCTCACAGATGTAAGGAACTGCTGGTGCATAGTGGAATTTGAAGCCCTGGAGGTCCTTTCTGTGAGCATGTTTTGTTCTGCAAGTGGGACAGGCTTCAGGCATCTGCATGGTCAAGAATTATGACTGGCCTGATGACTGACAACTCATTAAACCATGCCAGGTTGGTCTCTTCCAACCTCTTGGCCACATCCAGCCTTCAACATGTAGGGCTCACTTGTTTGCCTCAAGCCCAGTATCTTTTCATGTCCAGAGGGAGATAATCTGAAGGTATCTGAGCAGACACAAGTGGACCTCAGTCTCTTTTCTGAAGGAGATCATGCAAGGGCTGCTGCCACGTGCAGATCTCAACCATCAGCCATGCCATTCAGAGAGCTTACCAGCTGGTTAGCACCACTGTGGTCAAAAAAGAACAGAAAGCCAAGTTAGAGACTACAAAAATCAGATTTTCACAGCTCTGCTCTGGGAACTAAGAGGCTCTTCCACATCGTGCCCAGGAAAGGCCGTGCCAAAGGTGGGGAAATGGAAAAATAGGTTCTTTAAATTAAGAAAAGTGCTACTTTTTCATGTCATTATGCAGCTTATCTATAGAAAATAACTATACTTGCACTACAAGATCCTCTTTACCCTCTTAACCCCAGAAGAGTCATTATGTTCCAAGACTGTAAGTTCATATAAACCAAATACCCATTTTCACATTCACTGTATTATCTGGATAATGCATAAAACCCCCTGACACTGGGATCTAGCTCCAGAATCAGCCATTTCCTAGAAAATCTAAAAATTACCATAAAAACTCTTACCTAAGCTTTGTATTGTTTTATACCTGAAGTCAAATTCCTCTTGCAGGTCTTCCAAGTATTTGACATCTTGGTCAGTCATCTTTGCAGGGGAAAAGAAAGTCAAATTATTCAGGTGTTAGAGATAAATTGAATTTATTATGCTAATAATGCACAAATCTCTCTTCTTGGGACTTTAAAGCAGGGCAAATGGATAATTTTGCTCTGAATTCAAGGGAAATGGTGTGTGCAGAGACAAGAAAGGTGGAACCAGAGACTTTATTTGGATAATTACTTCAGATTGGGTAAAGAAACATTTTTGCTGCTTTGGCTTTTCGCAAGGGTTTGTTTTCAGATGAAGTGCAAAAAGCTCAGGAGGTGTTTTCTAGTAAGCAAATAATAATTCCAAAAAAACCCACATCAAAAGGAGGAAAATAAAACTGCAGGAAATTGTGTGTTTTGACTTGGAAGGTCTGTTCCTGTGCTGTTCATTGGAAGCCTTGATTCTGCCACCACCTCGTGAACAACGAGACGTGCAAATTAAGTGTCTGTGGAAACACAAAAACTCGTTTCCTAGATCAGGAGGACACAGAATGAGCCACTTTGGTTTCCTCTTTACTCTGGAGACTGAACTTTTTTAATATGTCAATTATGAAATGACACACACAAGGATAAGGAGCTGGCCAATTTCTGTCTTCACTCTAATTTCCTATAAAATTACCTTGTTATCTAGAAATGGTTCTCATTCTCAGCACCCTTCCCCACACGGGCAGGAGGAGCAGCAGGGCTGCCTGCCTGCTATCTGCTCTGCAACTCTTATCTTAAAACTTTAGGCATAGATAAGAGATCTAGCATCAGCTTTTTCTACAGCTAGCTTCATCCTCTGAAGGGTTTCATCTCTGAGCCTCCTTCCCCACGCAGGGAGACACTGAGAGGAGCCTACTAGGACCTCTGTGACCTGTACCTGAAGTGTTGCTCTTGGCAGGCGTTTAAAGATGTGGATGGACACATCTTTGAAGGTATGGGCAGGTATTTCACATGTACCTTCTTCATGGAGGCTGCTGCAAAGCTGGGTGGGGCTGGCACAGCAATAATCTGTGGTCACCCTGCCTTGAATGGAAGGGGCAGGTAATCCCTGACTGAGCCTTCAAGGTCTCCATGGGACCTGGTGCAGGTGCAAAGGTGTGGGAAAGTCCTGGGGAGCTGGTAGCACCAATGTTCTCCTCCCCTCAGGTCTCCAAACGTGTCATTATGTCATGTAGCCCTTCACAGAGATCTGGGTACGTGACTCAGAGGTGGCGAAGGCTCAGATAGTGCTGACCCAACTGAAAGAGGTGAAGTGGCACAAACGTTTACTGAGCCTTGCATCTTTTTACAGATAGAAGGTGTGTTCTCAGGAGTCTGCAAAAAGCCAAGGCAGCAAAAATGTGCTATTCCTTCACCCCGACTCTTCAGTAATCCTCTGAATAAAGAAAATGGTGGCTGTGTAAACAACAAGCAGGACAAAATAAATACCTGAGCACTGTTCTTGATGGCTGACACCTTGTGTTCCACGTTCCTCTGTCGTTCTGACACCACAGAGTTCTGCAGAGACTTCTCCAGGGGCCCCTGGAACACATTGAACAGGTAGTTGTGAGGGACAGTGACTCTGCTGCAAGTTCTAGCATGGAGAGGGAACTGAGAATCACTGAGGTTGCAAAGGACCTTGAGGATCATCAAGTCCAACCTCTGTCCAGCATCTCCCTGACCCCCAGACCATGTCTGGAAGCTCCACATCTACTCGTTTGCTGAACCCCTCCAGGGATGATGAGTTCCACAGATTTGGAAAACATGCTGCTTTAGCTCTGAAATCCAGCAGGTGAAAGTGTGTGGTGCAAACATCCAGTAAATTAAAGGAATTTAAAGGCAGATTTCTGTAAAAGGCCCATGTCAGAATACTCACATTAAAATGTATATTACATCCATAAGTGATTAAAACCCCCCACATTTGACTTAAAAATCCTATCAGGATTTTATCCACGGAACAATTTCCCCCCCGATAGGTCTTATATGTAAATTTAAAGTTTCTTTCTTGCAGCAACATAAAAACTACCAATGTCTTCTGCATTAATTAATGCATTGCATATTTCTGTTTGGCAAAGAATAATCTCTTTAAAGCCTTTCCCACAGATTAAAGTCTTCTGAAGTGATATGGAAGCCACTTCTAGCAACGTCTGCAGCAGCAGAGCCACTAAAGCATGAGTTTAAAGGGCACACAAACCATCCCTCCCATGGGAGGGGACAGGATTTGGTCCTAAGAGCATGGAGCAGATTAATGAGGTGTAATTCATTACCTGCACAGGCATGCTAGCTGCAGCCAGTATTCTTCTTTCTTCTCTCAAGCAGTTGGAGATGATCACTGCTATGTGCATGGGGTTGCCATGGTATTTGCCCTGCAAGCACAAGGAAATACAGCCTCTGAAAAAGCAGAATTTGGGGTGTCTCTCTGGAAATCACAACGTGCTTTAGTGCCCACGAGCTACGGCTCATAGAAAAGACATCCCAAGGCAAAAAAAAAACCCAAACAACAAAAAATGTCTCTATTTTTACACCACCATAAATAAAGTGCAGAATTGCTGAAGCATGAGGACTGGGCACAATTTGAATTAATAGTGGTTCGTGCTGTATTTATCCAGTTGGGAAGGTTGAGGACTCTCAAGAAGCTTCTTTCATGATGTGTTTGTTCAGTGTTTCTCCACATCCTTCATGCCTTTTGTTTGCTGTTCACATGTCATTCAATCAGATGCCCTTTATTCAGTGCCCATATGGTTTTCTGCCATGCATTAGAATGAATCCAGCTCCTTTCCTCCCCTGTGCAGTTTCCAGGTCTGGATTTGTTCTATTTTCCTCTCTTCCTGATTAGTTTTTATTCTCACCATATTTTGCTGCCACTCAGAGCTCCCTTTACTCTTACTTTCTCTGAATGTGGCACAGTAAATCTATACAGACTGAAATTGATGCTGCATTTTCCTTTGATACCTCATATCATTCAGAAATAAGGGTGTGAACAAACTGCTTCTATATTCCAACTACTCCTGTGACAGTGAACATGTATTTTTCTAACACTTTTTACTAGCTGGACAACACAAAATCATTTCTCTGGGTGCTTCCGCATGAAATCCAAGTGACCTGAAAGACACTTACCTTGTAACTGGAATCAAAACAAATATAATATTTATTTTCTTAATATAAAATGGTAATTTTTAAGCATGGAGACTTGGTTCAAGCTGCTTGGTATAAAAGCTGGGCTGTTGGTTATGCCAAGGTGAAAGACACAAGACTCTTAAATAACTGAGGTACAAATGGTCCCTTCTGGAGGGGCTTTGGCTGCCATGGCACTGAGAGCAGTGAAATGAGGCTTTCTAAGGTTTCTAGGGATTGTTCCACATGTGACAAAAAGGAGTCAACCAAAAGCTCTTTGGCAAAGTCAAGGAGAAACACAAACCCTCCCTTGGAGCTGGAAAAATGTATTTATGTAGAAGAGGCACTTCAAAAATATCTTCTGAGGGAGGGATGCTTTAAAATCCCCCCCAAGAAATGCCAGGTATTGGGGACTTTCCTGGCATTTCTAGGGACTATTCATATGCAAAACTTCTAAAAACTCTTTTTTTTCCCTCTTTTTCTTTGTTTCATTAAGAGAAAACACCGTGAATCAAGAGGTAAAGGGGAAATTCACTTTTTTCCTTCCCCAACCCACAAAGCTGTAGTAAGAAGCTGCCTGGACAAATAAGTTGTAACATTAAATATCTCAATAATTGTAACTTGTTAAGTAATTACTCCAAGTCACAATAACCAGTAAGTTTTGACTCTGTCAAAATATTAACACTGAATTTTTTTCTCCCCATGTTTTAGATTTCTCAGGGGTAATGACACTTAGAACACACCCCTCATTATCCCTTTATCACCTGTCTCTGCCAACTCTTGCTATTCCACATTTCCATTTGTCTTTGAGGGCAGAATTGGCTCAGGATGTCCTTGGCTTCTGGATGACTAGTTGAAAATTACTTCCTAGCACTGAAAGTTGGAAAATAAAGGAAATTTAACCAAAAAAAGGCTTGAGGTGGGGGAAATCCTAATTTAGAGTGACATGAGGGTTGGCAGCCAGGAAAGGAGGAAGGGGGGGATTCTGTAGTTAGGTAAAATTGTATTATTAAGTTTAGATATTTATGACAAGACAATTACAAGTTTTTCTCTATAAATAACAGCAAGGATTCACTTTCCATCTGAAGTTTCCAATGGAAACATGAGTCTTATCTGCTAAAATTACTTTAATTCTGTTGTTGTTGAGATTTTCTTTCTCCTCTCTTCTGTTTTGAGGTTCTCCACACCATGATTTACAATAAATGATCTTCTTTGGGCTGCCTCCTTCTTAATAACTACCAGAATGATGCTAAATTTAAGCAAATTAAAGTTTAATTTTGCCCATTTTCTCTGCTGATGCCATTTGCTCAGGAGCAAACCCTCCTACCACCACCCAGACACATCTGTTGGGATGGGATCTTCCCAGATCATGAAGAAAACCCAAGAGGCATTTCTGCCAAAAGAATTTATATGTTAGAGTGAGCAGAGTTTAGACCCTCTGGCCAGATTTTAAACCAGCTTGAACTATCTGAGATACATTAGGATGCATGAAATGGGCTGGGGAAATGCAAGATTTGACTCTGCAAGTTGTAAGATCATGGAGAAAATACAAATTATGGTACTTTAACATGCATGTGCTTTTAAAAACACCAAGCAACTTGTCAGTTTTAGTATCTGAGAGGGGGGAAAAAAACTCTAGAGCAGAGATTCATTATCTTACTCTTCTTTTTTGTTTAATTTTCCCAAATGAAGCTTATTTTCCTGTGGGCAGCATCCATTCTCAATCACAGTAATATTGGCCAGTTTTCTTTTCAAAACCAGCTGTAGATTTTCTTGTTTCTGCTGGAAATTCCCTGTTTTAACCTTTTAATTGTCTAAAATAAGAGCTTTACTTGGATCCATCCACTGTTATAACTGTTGATATATTTGTTGAATACTCAGAGTAGCTGATGGAAGGGAGGTGGGACACAAAGAGGTAGGAAATAGGATTACAAAGCCAAGCAAAAATAGTTTGCCTTGCCTTATGATGCATTTCTTTTACCAAGCCTGATCCTCAGCATCTTTCTGGGTAAGCAGCTATTTCACCTTTCACGTAATTCAAAAACAGGGAGGAAACCCCCTTTTGTCTATTGTTGTTGAAAAGGGAAAAAAAAAAACCTGGTGTGTAGTTGTGTATCTGAAAAAAAAGGTGTGGGTGGGAAGGCAGAACCCCCCACATGTATTTCCCATTTTCACCTTCAAACACGACAAACAACATCAGGCCTTGATTTGTTTCCTACCCTTGTTATGCACCCAGGAAGAAAGTCTCCTGAACACCAGAACACCAAGAGTCGGTCCTTGTGGTGGAGGGGGAGCTTGGGAGCTGAAAGCCTCGACTTAGGCAGGATTCTTATTAAAAAGGGCTTTTTTTTCCTCCTAGAAAGATGGTCTGTGTTATCTAGGGCTTCCAGAGGAAGTACCTGTGACACTATTTAGACTGCTCTCGTTAGACTTTTATTTTTAGATTTCCCCTTCCCCCCTTCAAAATACATGAGAGAACTTAAAGGCAACCTCATTGTTTTTAGACAACTCCTCTGATGTGCGCTCCTCTCTCCATGGGTCTGCTCTGCTCTTAGAGAATGCATAAATTCCAAAATATCCTACATTTTTTAGGGCAAGTCCAACCAAATTGTGGCAGGCAAAGCTGGGAAGACAGGTCTTTGTGTCTGTCCCTCAGCTTGCCCCCAAACTCCACTGCCAAGACATTAAACCAGCCAAGGAACAGGCTCAGAAACTGATTTCTGAGCAGGGAGAGTGAGGTAGAGCTACAGCAAATATACATCTGTAGGTCTCGTGGTGAGATGCCAGGGGGGGATGAATAATGTAGTGATGCTTCTTATTAAATGAGATTTATTTCAGGATAAATAAGTGCAGTGTTCCCTATAAAAAAGGGTAAAACAGCAGAGGAGAGAGAGGATTGTTTGGGGGTTTTTAAATTATTATTATGATTATTTTTAATCATTATTATTTTAATACCCCCATCCTCATCTTCTGGTCACAGAGACCTGAGTATTAACAACTAATCTCTGGGGCAGATGTTTGGCTGCACCCTTAATACTCCAGGATGAACAAAGCCCACAAGAGGCTGCTTGGTTTGTTTGCTGGTATTTTTACTACTGGTTGTAAGTTACCTCTTATTTGTTTTGCAAAGCCAGCCTGAAATAGTCATAAACTGAAGACTTGGTGTTGTTTAAAGAATAACTAGGAACTCAAACATGTTTTGCTTCTTATAAATAACCTTTCTGGGGGCTTGTATTGGTCATTTTGAGACCTCTTTCTCAGGTGGGGTTTCCCATGTGTACACCAACATGTTCTGTAAACAGCTTGACCAGGAGAGATGCTAATGGTTAAAATCAATCTGACCAGTATTAGCCAGCAGGACACCGGTTCCAAAGAGATTTCCTCCAGCAACTGGTTGATCTGGCAGGTTCCCTGAGGGTTAAACACACGTAAATAATGGTGCAATGGAGCTTTTGTGGTGGTTCAGAAACTTTCTCTGCTTTGTTCCATTCCCACTCTGTTGTGAGCTCGAGCAGGAAACTGCAACTTGAACACCAATGGCTTTGTTTCCATTCTTTGCAGATGTTTCTCCTCAGAATTAAGTACCAACTGCACCCTCCCATTTCAGATCTAATGCTGTTTTCTTCCTTTTATTTGATGTACTGAACTAAACAATCTTAGTATCCCTCATGCGTGCACCTTTCTGGTACAGTGACTTGTGTAAACAGGCACCTCAACTAGAAAAAAACCCTTTTATATGCTCATTTTAGCTCCATCTGGGGAAGCACAAAGATGTTGGGTTGGAAAACAAGCTGGGCAGTATAAGGGACAGCCTGAAACAGAGCCAGGAACACACACTCTGTTACAGCTTTAAATAGCACTGTGTAAATTAAGATGCTCTTTGTTTGTACTACTTAGAAACAGGGTGAATTTTATATGGAAAAAAGAGCTGTGATGTTAATGTATTCATTAAGATGAAGAAGATACTTTTTTCAGATGCTATTCCAGATCTTTTCATTAAAATAGGGCTGTGCAGGAGGAGGAATTGTAACTAAATTCTTATTTCCCAGCTCCATAGTGTGTGTATAGTGCTTCCAAAAGGTTGGTAGTGTAACTATAGTGCTCCCAAAGGTTGGTTTGATATAAGTGGCTGGTGGGATCAGAGATGGGGTGATTCTGCCTCCTCTCTCCCTTGGTAAGCAGGATCCCCACTGCCCACCCTCCAGCAGGGCTGACAAGGGGGTCAAGTTCAGCAATAGCTGAGAATCTGCTGTGAGTATTGAAACAATACCATAAATACACATAATTTACAGCAAATTGTTCCCCAGAGCACACAGTATAACTCAGGCTTCAGTGGTGAATAAGCAGAGCCCTTCTTAGGCCTGCAATCTGTGATTTCACTTGTATGGAGGAAGCCTGATGTAATCAGATTTTCCCCTGAATACCCTAAACAGAGATGTGACAGAGATGCACGTTGCCAGTAATCAGAAGGGATTGCTTTCAAATCTTGAGATAAGCACAAATGAGAGGGCTTCATAATGAGTGGGATGATGCTGGGAATTTCTGCTTCTCCCTGATGCACCCATCACAGAGCAAAGGGCAGCCAGTGGCTCTCCAGCTGCATCCCATGGAGCCACCTCTCACCCAGCAGGTACCTGCTGAGTGCTCCAAACCTGGACTAAGAACATCCCTGAGCTGAACATCACCTGGAGACCCACAGGGTGATCTCCCACCAGCACCATTCCCAAACGGAGGGGTGGGATACTGGGGTGTGGTGGCCACCTCTGGTACCCAGGCTGCTCCAGACCTCCTCTGCTTCCCTGTGCTCTCCCCTAAGCAGAGATTTTGGGATGTGAGTAGGCTCTTGCTTCTGCAATTGGGTTCCTAGAAGTGTGAGCAGCTCTTCTGAGCTTAACACCTGCCCTTGGCTTTGTTGGCATGGCAACAGCCCCAACCAGCTCCTTGGGACTAATCCACTCTGCTCCGCTCCATCCAGGTTTGGAGCAGGAGAAGGAACCACAGACATAGTTTCTTCCCCCCCTCCTCTTTCCCCCACTAGCCTCCAAACATTTTTCTCCCCTCATCCTTTTCCAGAGCCACTGCTGGGGGGAGCAGGAGCTCTGTAGGAAGATGGGCAGAGAATTTAACCTTAGCAAGGGACTGCACCATACAGAGCAACAAAAGGCTGCTCTGCCAGAAAAATGAATCCAATTCACTGACTAGACAAGTAATAACAACATAAATATGAAGGATTTTAAGGCAAGTTCTCTCTTCTTCCACTACTTCCTTATTAGCATGTGGCAATTAAGATATTTACGTAAAGATATAAAGCTCAGAATAGAACATATTCTCTGTTTTATATTAAAAAAGAGAATGCTGGGGGGGATCTTCCAGCTGGGGTGTGTGTGGCTGTGGTGCTGGGAACTCACAGGCATAATTCTCTCTAGGTTTAGGGAGAGGAATCTTGATCCTAACGGGTCCTTTGCTGCACGAGCCCTTTGCAAAATGTACGTTGCTGCTCTTCCTTAATGATCCAGTTGTACTCCTAATTAATCATTAGTCCCTCATTTTAATTGTCAAGAAGTGCAGATTGCTTTTGAATGGCTATTGTGCATTCTCTAGGTATTTTATCATTGCTACTTAGGAACCTCCACCACTCAACATACTATTCTTGGTGATAAATGCTGGTTTCCAGCATTATCTAGTTTGATAAATATCACTTAATTTTGTAACACAATTAGGCCATGCTAAGATTAGGGCATGCTAAGATTTTCCAGACCAGTGTGTGTAAATATATATACATACATACTTATTTATATATACATAATTATATTAAATATATAATATAAATATATATAATATATAGATATATAGAAATTTTATATTTATTACATATATTTAATATATTTATATATGAAAATAGGTGTATTTAAATGTATATGTATAATGTATAAACACATTATATGCATTTATATAAATATATGAAGTATATATTATTGTTTATATAAATATATATAGAAATATTTTGCAAGGAATATAATTGTCATGATGGAAAACACCTTCAAAGAGGAGAAAGCACTGAACAAGCATTGCACCCAGATGATGTAGTAAGGTTGAAAAGCTTTGTGTGTGTGTCTGTACACCTGTGTGTGGCATAGAGGGGAAGGAAGGGGAGTGAACTGTGAAATCCCGTAACTACATAATTTTGCATTTCTCAGGATGCAGTTTCCTTTGCCTAATGCCAAATAATAGTACTGATAATTAAAAACCCCTGCAAGGGTTTGGTCCTACTCCAGCCTGTAGAGATTATTCTGGAACCGAGGATGGACTGACAGTGCTAAACCCCCTGAGAACTCAGGAAAGTGATTCTATATTCACTAGATAACAGTGAAAGTGCTGCTGAGTAGCTGGTGGTTCACGTGTGTATTTTGAAACTGAGCAAGGAGGTTTTTATCTGAAGGCAGGTTCTTGCTGCCTGGTGGTGATGGAGAAAGGCCACCACTAATAGTGATGGAGGGAGCTGCTCTGTTTTCCTGCTCAGCTGTGAACATTTTACTGCACAGCTCCAGACTGAGATCCTGTTCAATAATTGAATTTAATATTTAAATTAAATAACAATTTTAAAAAAAATTAGAATAAAATAAATAGTAGTGAAGAGAAGTGAGAGCGAGGAACTTCAATTTGTAAATGTCTCTGTAAATATCAATCAGTCCTTCTGCACCTTGTGGTGGTATAATAATAATTAATACACAATCTCTTAGGGCAGGAATAAAGCAATGGTGCTGCTTGTGCAGTGCCCTGAAATGCTCTTTCCATGTGTGTGATGCTGGGGGAGAATTTTATTGAGGTGACAGAGCCGTGGTACAGTGTGCTGAGACCATGACAGAAATAAGAGGCTTAATTTTTCTGCAGTTCAGTAAATTTGCTGTTGGGGCAGCACTGGAATTAGGGATAGTGCTGCTATACAAACCAGAAAAGCAGCAACTTGAGGTTGAAGCTACGTGAGCCTGATTTTAGAACACTGCAAGAAAAAGTGGTAGCAATGGAAATATTGTCATGTTTTCAAGAGGCTGCTCTTAGCAATAAAGACACATCAAGAGAACAAAATACTTGGCAAGGCCATGCTAAGATTTTCCAGACCAGTCTGTGTATATACATCAAAATATTTTGTTGTTGCAAGGAATATAATTGTCATTTAAGCACTTATGGAAAACACCACCAAAGAGGAGAAAAAAACCCCAAACTTTCATTAAGCTCTGATGCATCTCTTATGCAGAAGACAGATGTCAGGAAGTAGGTGACTAATGAAGTGGAACTCTGAGAATCCTTGCCTTAGATAATAATTATTCAGCCAATCAAAGTAAATATCATTTTGCAGAAGCCTAATGGAAAAATCCTTTAAGCCCTTTGCAGCAAATAATCCCAGCTAAGCATAAAGCAGCAGACATGCAAATGATTTACAGGAGTTGCTTTTCCTGGGTGCTGCTTTGAGCCCCAAATATGCATTTTTATTCCATAGTTAAATATCTGTATGTGTCTGAAGGGGGGTAACTACATTTTTAACACCATATGCAACCTGCATAAGCACTATAGTCTTATTTTTAAGAGCACACAGAGCTAAGAAGTCACAGCACTTGCAGCTGAGCAGCGTGCATTAAGATGTGAGTTGCTGTTCCACAAAGCAGCAGAGAGGGGAATTAGTGTTTTAATTGTTATTTGTAGTTGAAGGCTTAGTCCTCCCATAGCTGCTTGGGGTCTAAAGCCACCAGGACAGCCCTGAGCTGTGTTCAGAGGTTGGGCACCACCTTTGGAAACCAGTAAGAGAAGAGACCATGAAGTGATGACCCACCTGCAGCAGCTTCCTGATTCTCTTCAGGTTGTGGATCAAGAGCAGGTTCTTCTCCTGTGAAACCCTCTCCAGCTGCTCATCCACTTGTATGAGTAAATTCTGCAGAAGGATCATTGCCATCGCTTCGTTGTTGGATGCAGCCTCCCTAAAAATGAGACCCACAGGTGTTTAAAATGTCCCCAAAAGTGTCAATCTACCTGTGCAGAAAATGATCATCCTTTAAGAAATCTGGGTGGCAAAAAAAAAGGCTTTAAATATATGATGACTTGCATATAGTTGAGGCTTGTGCATAACTGATTTTACAGACTTTACAGCCCTTTTAGATTCCTGCAGCTATAAAAACAGGGTGAGGATGTTCTCAGCTGCAGAGGGGAGACAACCAGGGATTTTTAGTCTCTGCTCTAGTGCATATTTAAATAATTTCTGCCCATTTCTCAGAGGAAATGGGGTTTATGCATTCTCTCCCTCTTGCTCTGCCATACAGATGTAACGTCTGAATTTGCTGCCCAGTTTCCAAGTTGCCTCTGGGCCCCCAGTCCAAAAAATAGCAGCTTCCTACAGATTTTATGGGAAACTGGCAGGTTGGTAGAAGAGAGGAATCCAAATGAGTGCCTCCACTGAGGAAAATGGCAGCAATAACTTGCTCCAGATGGCCAGGCAGCAGACAGAGATCTTCACACCAGGCACCAGATGAGCCTTTGCCTGGCCAGACTATTTGGGGACCCAGGAAGACTCTGAAGTGCCTGGTGAAGGGTATGTGGAGGACAGAGGACACAGGCAGACACAAACCCAGGCTTTGCTGGCTCTGCTCTTTGTAGAACAGCTTGGAACATGAAGGGCAGCCACATTAGCAAGCAGACAGACTTTGGGCTGTCCTTGGGATGTTCTCTCTCCTCACCCCCCAAATGGCAGGTGCCTGTTTTGAGAGACACCTGCTAAATCTGGCAAAAAGGAGATTTTAATGTTCCCTGTGTTCCTACAGCCCCATAAACACTGAGCTATAAAACCCTTTTTTCCTATGAAAAACCTGTAAGACTTTGCTAAACCATTTTTAATTGGATTTTGTTTAAGTTCAGCTGAAACCTCCTCCAGGCATTCCCTGAATTTAAACTTTGGCAGCTCAAGGGGCTAAATCCATAACTAGGGGAATACTTATTCCTGGAGTGCAGGTGCCTGCAGATTTCACAAATAAGCACCCTAAAAATCTACCAGATAAGGAAAGAATTGCTCGTGGCTGAAATAATATGAGAGGGAATAAACATAATCCTACCAATCTTGGCTTTCTATCCATTGTGCTAGTAGGTGGCGGATCTCCATGGGGAAGTTGTCATCATAGAACTGGTCCACCTGCTCCAAAAACTTGATTTCCAGTTGCTGAACTTGACTCCATTGGGACATGCTGCAAAAAAAAATATTAGACATGTTTGCCATTGGAAGGTGGATATGAATTAATAATCCAGAGGGCATAAACCACTTGTTTTCAGTGTAGTTATTCCTTATTGTATACTTTAATTTTATTATATACTTCAATATTTATGCTCTTGGCTAAAGGTAGTTAAAGGGAAGAGAGAGAAGAGCGAGCAAGACATGAAAAGAAGTCTTATCTCTCACACTTGAATGGGCACCTCTGCCAATTTCCTTCCTTAATGCAAATGTTTTGGGGGTGCTGTATGATGCTTAAAAAGCAGGGAGATTTACACAGCCTCTCTTTCAAGGGAAGTATCTTAGGATTCTACTCCTCAAATCCTTGTGAAAGAGCAGGAGAAAGCCATGAATTTGCTGCTCTTGGTGAATTCACTTCATTTTTACCTCAAGCCACTGATGGTTCTACGTTACTGTGCTGTTCCTAGAGCTCCACATCCACTCTTGGGAGAGTACTGCTTGTTTTACAACCCAAATTATTTATCTAGGACATCCTCTCCATTTGTAATTGCCACAGGACTCTGAGGTTTGACATTAAACCTTGAGGTGTAAAGTCATCTGAAAACGATGAGATGAGCAAGAGCAGGATCCCCCAGTGACAGGCTCTGAAATTCTCACTGAAATAACCTTCACAATTAAGTTTGGGCTGTCCACTGAGATTTCGGAGTGAGGAGCTTGGCTGCTCCAGGTTTTAGGGGGGCTGAATTCTCCTCTCCATGGGCTAAAGAGTTTGTTTTGGGCGAGCAGACAGCCTGGGAGCCTTAGGAGAACGTTACCTTTGATACCTGCACTAAGGTTACACATCCAGATGCCAACTAGAGATTGCACTGCAATAAGTCAGCATATTACACGTCTGATAGACATTTTTCCTGAAAGTAAAATGAGATTTCATCAAAACTGACATTTTTATAGCAAGCTGACCTTTTGATAAAGAGCTTTTCTACTTCCAGTTCTGAATCAGAGTTGCAAACAGTTTGAAGTAGAGAACGCATCATTTTTTTAATGCTGTGGTCTTTCATTTTGCATTTTTTTGAGTATCGAGGTGTTGAGGAACAGATCAAGATATAACAGAGCCCTCAGTAGTACTTAGGCAAAAGTAAAAGTGATAAGTGATAGGTTTTAGTTTCTTATCAAAAGCTGGCTGGGGATGATTGTACATGTGGTATGAAGGGCACAGTAGAAACGTGCCCAGTGACATTTCCCTCCTCTCTATTGCTTCCAGAGAGAAAAAAAACGTTGCCTGAACTTAAACTTGGTTTAAATTGCTGGGAAGGAGCAAGGCTTGGGATTATTTCACCGATAGTTACCCAGAAATAGCTACAGAGAACCTCAGACCTGATTTCTTGAGGCGCATGAAGGGGACCAAATCATGATGCACTAATAACAGCCAGAATAAATAAATTAAAAATTAGATTTATGAGCTTTTTGTTGCAATTTCTGGCAAATTCGGGTGATTAAGATATCCTAAAAAGATTAGTAAGAAAGATTAATGTTACTATTTGGAGGAAAAAGACCCCAGCAAGCTTTGGCAGAGGCTGCAGCCCTCCCAGGCCCCCTCCGCAGCACAGGGTAGGGTTTGTAAAGGGGATTTTTGTATAATCGCTGGGTACCATACACCCCAGCACCCCTTTCCCCCCCTCTGCTGAAGGGAAAGCTGCAGTTTAATCAGGGCAGAAAGGTGCCGTGTAAGCAGGGTGGAGATGCCCCGTCCTCCCCGCTCCCCCGGCAGCCCCACTTGCCTGAGCCAGCGGGTCGCGGCGCTTCGCTTCTCCCCGGCGACGGCTCCCTCCTCGGCGCTGCTTCCCTCCCTCCTCCTCCTTCTCCTCCTCCCCGCCGCTTCGGTTCCCTCCCGTCCGCCCGCCCCGAGCTTTAAGCCGCGCCCGCCTCTCCCCGGGCCCGCCCGCCGCGGCCTTGCTGGGCCTGGGCACCGGGACGGGCGCTTCCAAAGCCCCGCTGAGCACCGAGCGCTGCCCCCCCCCCCCCCCCCACCCCCCCCCCGGCTTCTCCCAACTCTTCAACCGGCTCCTCNGTCTCGGTGCCGTTGTTTCGGGTGGTGTGAGGCGGGCGTCAGAGAAACGAGTCGTGGTGGTGGTGATTTAAGATGCACGTTCAGAGGAGGGAGGAGGTTGTTTGAGGGTTGAAAGCAGTGAAATATTTCCAGTCCTTCCCAGTTCAGCGCCTGGTGCTGGGGACCATGTGCCTCAGGGAGCCACCGGCTTCCCCACGTGTGTATTCACCATCCAACACCAATTAAAAGGCTAAAGGTTTCCTCACACACCATCCAACATCTTCTGTAAGCGGGTAAAAGGCAGAGGATGGTGGTGGAATGGGAAAGGGACACATGGTGGCTTCCCCCAGCATCCCCATGCTGGGATGCAGGAGCTTCCCTCAGGGTAACAGCTCTGGTCTAAGGAGTTAACAATCCAATGTCATAATATAACAATATTCTGACACTAAGGGTTATGGCAACAGTGATGTGCTCCAAGTGTGTTTCCCCTACACGAGTATATTGCCAGAAAGAGGATTTCTATAATGCTGTTAAACCCAACGCGAGTGGAAAATGATAAATGACTGCTCCAAGTCCATCTTACCTTGGTACAGAGCTTGAATCGTGGCTCTCATGTCATATATTGCCATATATTGCCATATATTGGTCGTATCTTGCCGTATCTTGCCATATCCAGCGAGACCTGGACAGGCTGGAGAGTTGGGCGGGGAAAAATTTAATGAAATATAACAAGGGAAAGTGCAGAGTCCTGCATCTGGTCAGGAACAACCCCAGGTTCCAGTATAAATTGGGGAATGACCTATTAGAGAGCAGTGTAGGGGAAAGGGACCTGGGGGTCCTGGTGGACAGCAGGATGACCATGAGCCAGCAATGTGCCCTTGTGGCCAAGAAGGCCAATGGCATCCTGGGGTGTATTAGAAGGGGGGTGGTTAGTAGGTCGAGAGAGGTTCTCCTGCCCCTCTACTCTGCCCTGGTGAGACCTCATCTGGAATATTGTGTCCAGTTCTGGGCCCCTCAGTTCAAGAAGGACAGGGAACTGCTGGAGAGAGTCCAGCGTAGGGCTACAAAGATGATTAAGGGAGTGGAGCATCTCCCTTATGAGGAACGGCTGAGGGAGCTGGGTCTCTTTAGCTTGCAGAAGAGGAGACTAAGGGGAGACCTCATTAATGTTTATAAATATATAAAGGGGGAGTGTCACGAAGATGGAGCCAGGCTCTTCTCGGTGACAAACAATGATAAGACAAGGGGTAACAGGTACAAACTGGAACACAGGAGGTTCCACTTAAATATGAGAAGAAACTTCTTCTCAGTGAGGGTAACAGGACACTGGAACGGGCTGCCCAGGGAGGTTGTGGAGTCTCCTTCTCTGGAGATATTCAAAACCCGTCTGGACATGTTCCTGTGTAACCTCATCTAGGTGATCCTGCTCCGGCAGGGGGATTGGACTAGATGATCTTTTGAGGTCCCTTCCAATCCCTGACATTCTGTGATTCTGTGATTCTGTGATCTTGGTCATATATTGTCATATATGGGTCATATATTGCCATATATTGTCTTAGCAGCCATGAGCAAGGGTTTTCTTGCATCATGCTGGGCAAACCTAGGGTAGGAAACATGCTCACAGAACCTGCCAGGGAGCTGGTGTTACACTCAGATGAGCATAGAAAAAGTGACAAAGTGAAAAAGCCAGGTGCTGGAGATGCACTTGGGAGGAAAATACGCGTCCCTGTTGATGCGTACTTCTATTTTCCAGAGAGAGAATTGAAAGTGAGGTGAGAAGTTTCTCTTGCTGCTCAGGAGCAGATGCACATCTAGTCCCAAATTGCATTCTGTAAGCGGCTGTTCTTGGTTCTGATTTAACTCAGCTGTCACTGGCTTTAAAGAGCTGACACCAGAGCAGAAGGACAATATTTTCCCTGCCTCTTATTGGAAACTGGGGACCAGGCTGAATGTCAGATTTGTTCTCTGTCCAAAGAGGTCAGTCCCTAAATACAGCCACAGTTTGACAAGTCTCTGCCATCAGTCCCTGAGATTTCAGCAGGCACCTTTTAATGTGAATTCATAAAAGGGTCACTTAAGGTTTGAGGGGAAGTTTCACTCTTACTTTCCACGAAGAAGAAACATACAAAGAAAAATTGAATTAAAATCAGCCTAGAATTACTTAGGCAGAGACTGGAGATGCAAAAGGGTAAGAGGGACCCTCCTGTTGAGTCAGGAGGTTCAGAGTGGACCCTCCGTACTTTCTAAACTCTTGATGGTGTGGCTTGATCTAATCTTAGTCCCAGACTTAAATCAACAATATGCACCTAATAAAAGGGATGCAAAAGGTAATTAATGACTCCTGTGGAGTCATTACACCAATTTTTCAGGGATTGTGTGATTATGGATCCTACCCAGCTTTGAGAGAGCAGCAAATGTAAGATTTATTAGCACTAATATGGTAAATCACAAGATTAGTTTATAAGATTTTTAACAATACTTAATCGTCGGCCAATTGTCAGAGTTATAATTGATTGGAGAAAAACTGGATATAAATGATTGGCTAAAATTTGCTGTAATCACCACAGCGACACAGTTAAAGGTTAGAAAATGACAAGTCTCACGTGAAACCTACAATAAAACCTCCTAAATCCAATCACACACACACAAACACAGACACAGATTAAGAGCTTAACCTCTGAGCAAGATTTTTCTCTCCTTGCAAGTTGTAATAAATTAAAACGATCTTTGAAACCTCGTGAAATCTAATTGTGGTGAATTACTCACCATTCTCCTTCATCAGCATTTGTCAGCAGCTGATCTTTGACCCCTTCTTCTTCGTCAGCGTCTATCAGTGGATGATCTTGGAAGTCCTCATGAAATCTGCTCTTTGAAGTCCTCAGGAAACCTACCCTGAGAGATGTCCCAGCTCAGAGGGAGGTGCTGGGTCCCAGCCTGCTGTGATCCTGGGGAGCTCAAAGGGATCACGGAATGATTGGCTTTGGTTTAGTTTATTTCCATTATGGCCACAATTGTTGTCAGGTGATTCTGGTGCCTTCCACGCTCCACACACCAGGAGTTCCAGGGACAAATAGGGAGTGTCTAATTGTCCAAACTCGCTGTACCATAACCAGGACAAGAAAGTCCCAGATGTCCCAACTCGCTGCACTTGTAGGCAAAGCAGGAGCGTGATGTTGGCTGGTTGTGATATGGCCACGAGGTCCAGGGGGGCTGCACCACCACAGCTGCATTTGTATATATGATAAATGGTCTTAGGGACCAACCACAGCTTTGCCAAGTTTCATTCTTTGCCATTTGGTGAATCTTCATTATTTTCTAAGGATTTTCTGTGTACTTGCAAGCTGGTGTAGGGACCACCTTGGGACATTGAATTAGTAATTTGAGGACCACCTAGAAAACAACATTGATTAGTAATTTGATTTTGTGCTGTCAGCAGGGGGAACTATTGCACTGTACTTTTTCCTGTAGCCTTTAAATAAATATTGGGAGCTGGTTATTTTTTTTGGTGGGTTAAATACCCATTCTCTGAGCATCCTCATGTAACTGCTGTCTGTAATAAGACAGGTGGTTCTTACCAGCCCTGGAAAATAAGGCAGGAGCAGGTTTCCAATCTCCTTTTTGCTTGCTGGTTTTCTGCTTAACTTGGAAAGGCAGCTGTGGGGTGGATTGGTGGCTATTAAGACAATAGTTTGCTTCCTGTTATCTGATGGAAATATCTGCTCAGGCTTGCTTCAAGAGGCCCTGAGGAAAAAGTTGAGTGAGGTGTCCTCTCCAAAACCTCAGGTAATCAGAGACTGTCGTTCAGCTGAGGTTCAGAGACCAGTTGCTGGGAAGATGGTTCCTATTCTCCTTGCTCCTTCCTCCCCCAGTGAAGGCAGGTCAAGGGCTGGATGGAGAACCCTGGAAGCTGGCTGGAGACTGTAAGGGAAGGACACTCCATTTGGAGAAGGGCAATAAAGAGCTTTGTGGCCCTAGGGAGTTAGAATTGGATGGTCAAAGGGGTTGGGGAATGTCCAAGCATGAGCAGGTGTGAGGTGTGGATGGGAAGATAAGGCAGCGAGAGGGGGGGGACACTGTTTGAGGAGCACACATGGGAGGGAGGAGGTTGTGGAGCAGCAGAGGATGCTGGCAGGGTGGTGGGAGCCAAGAGGTTCTCTTTGGGGGCTGAGGGAAAGCTCAGCTCTGTGCCCTTGGAAGAAGGGTCAGTGGGGTGTGTTTGCACGCCGTGAAGGATATGATGACTTCATCCTGTTTAACAAGCACTGGAGAGGTTGAGTTTGGCAGGTCCAGGTCAATCTTCACCGTGGAACATTTCACTCCACTCCCCCGGTGTTTCAGCAGTGCTCAAAGCAGCAAGTGCCTGAACTGTGTGGGGTATTTAAAGGGGGGAAAAAGTCTCCAGTGCTGGAGAAGGAACCCAGGACGTGGCAATCTTCTCATCACGAGTTGTTTCTAGGAACGCTGAGCTAATTGAATGCTTTGATCTGTCTGACCAACCTCTAATCAAGATGATCATCTCCTATGTTTGCCCTCCAGTCATTATACTCCTTGAGTAACCTTTAATTAGTCTGTGTCATCTGCCTTTTACATAAAGGAGGCGTTGAGCTGGTACATGCTCTACATGTGTTGTGTCTTGTGTCTGAGCTGCTCAGAGCTTCTCTCCTTGCATTCAGAACATGGTCTTGGGGAGACAGGTAAACACCATAATGCTGAGTTTGGGTGTAGCTACAAGAATGATTGTTATGCTCACAAAATGTAGAGGCTTTGGCTCTCTGGTGGTTCTTTGGGCTGAAAAACATTGTTTTCCCCTTTCCCTTCATGAAGGAACCATGTATAAATCCATATGAAGCGTATCCTGGGAGAACTTTGGGGTATTTGCTCTCAGGAGGAAAGATTTGGGTATTCTGGGGAGGTTTCTTTCTTCTAAGGAGAAAGGATCCTGCACGTCTCTCCCGTAGAATTTAACATCAGTGCCACTTGGGGTCCTGCAGCCACCACACAAACCTACACACTGACAAAATTAAAGTAGGAAGAAATGAGCTGAGAGGTCTCAGCTCATACCTGGATGCCAACCTGTCCTTGTATGTGGAGGAAGCATGGAAAGAAGTGAGGGCAAAGAACAGCGAGGAGAAGGAGGGGAACCCTGGGGGCCTTGTATTAATTAATTACTTGCAGTGCAAATGAAACTCCCTTTTGATAATGAAAAATAGCAAGTGTGGAATATCAGTGTGAATCTGCTTTGCCTTCTATCCCTCCTCCAGTAACTATTTTTCAGTACTTTAAATTGCTTTTTTATATATATATATATGAGATTGCTTTAACCCTCCCACTTCCTAAATTGAAGTTTGAATTTTCCTGAATTACTTTAGAGTCCAATTTCCCTTGTTGTTTAGTTGTGTAGAGTGTTAGGAATGCAGGCAGTGCTATTTTTAATAGGTTTTTCCACTCAGGATAGTCTGTGGGTGCTCGGGAAGCTTCTCCCTTGTATTTCATACCTTAGTTTCCCTGGTAATGATCATTTTTTGTTTGCTCTGAAGCTGGAGGTTTTGTGATCAGTGGTTTCCACAGCAGAGTGTGAGGAAGGAACACAAAGCCAGGGTGACCTGGGGAATGCTGTGGGTTTGTAGATACCTCCCTGGGAGGTCAGAATGAAGCCCCTTGATGAGCATGTGGGTCAATGTCAGCTGGACTAGAGAAAAGAGAATTTTTTTACCTGAAATTTATGCTGTCAATAGTTCCTTAAGCTCTTACTCCCTTCCTATGCATAGATGACTCTGCAGAATGGTAATTCCTGAGCAGACTTGGGAATATTTCCATTTTGCAGCCTCTGAGGTCCTTAGAGGAGTCCTTGAGCTTTATTCAGCTTGCTGGTAGGTGCTAACGGCAAGAACCAGTTTGATGCCCAACAGCAGCTTCCAAATGGAAAGATCAATAATTTTGGACTTGGTAATGGATCGTGCTCGGGGAAGATAACTTGGTTAATTAATTTAATAATGTATTTTCACAAAGGGAGCAATTAAACCAGAGTCTGATTATCTGCGCTTGATAATACTCGAAATATTCTGTATGAGAGTTACAGGGTTTAACTCTTGGGGCTACCAAGAGAACCTCTTGGTTTCTGCTACTGCCTGAAATCCCTCATCTTTTTATTTGTACAACATCTTCAGAAATAATGTCCTTGTGATGGGAATATTAGCTATAAATAGGCATCTCCCTCAGTGCAATTCCAGCGGCAGCAGGGAAGGGAGGAGCAGGATGGATAAATAATCCTAAACTGATCCCAAAACCAGCACGAGTGGAAATCTCAGGTCTCAGTTTTCCTCTTGTGTAGTTGAGGATCCCCAGGATCTGCCTGGTGAGAATCCAGCTTTTCAAACAGGGAACCTTGATGGTGAGGCCATCTACACCCATGGTGGTGGTGGTGGTTGTTGTTGTTATTATTATCATTATTATTATTGGTATTATTATATTTATATGTATATCTATATGTATATTTATATGTATATCTATATGAATATCTATATGTATATTTATATGTATATCTATATGTATATCCATATGTATATTCATATGTATATCTATATGTATATCCATATGTATATCCATATGTGTATTCATATGTGTATTCATATGTATATCTATATGTATATCCATATGTGTATCCNCATATGTATATCCATATGTATATCCAAATCTATATCCATATCTATATCCATATTTATATTTATATTTATATTTATATTTATATTTATATTTATATTTATATTTATTATTATACAGGCCTCCTAAACTTATATGGAAAAAATATCTTTGAACTGCTTAACCTCTTTGGGGGGGGGAAAAATGAATCACAAACTGATTGTGAAGAGCTGCCACGGTGATTATCACTTGCAATCAACCCGAATGAGTCAAAGCTTTTGAATTCTTATCGTTTCTCCAGTGCTGACTTTGAGTTGTTCCCTTACATAAGAACCTATGGTGTATCTCTCGAGAAAATCTGATGTTGGGTCTGAGTTGTTTTGCAAAGTGCTGCCTGAAGCTTTTCTGACCTACTTGTGACCCAGGGACCCAGCAGTGCTGCTCCAGGAGCTGCTCTAACCCCCACCACTGCCAGTATCTGCTGCCAAAAAAGAAACCAGCGGCTCCTCTGAGCTCCTGAGAACCCGGCGAGAGCTTCTCGCTGAAGCTGAGGCTGACACCTCTTGTGGTATTTTGCTGGGGTTTTTTTAAACCTTGTCTTACGAGCCACACGTTGGTGTTTTTTAAGGTGCTTTTAGTGGGAAGGAAATAGCAAAGAGCTGTGTTTGAACACAGAGAGCAGCCACAGCGCCGGGGGGGTGATGCCCAAGGGGGTGATGTTAGAGAAGGTTAATTTTGGGGGGTATATAGGTGGGTTTGAAGCTTCTTTCCTTGAAGCCCTAGGAAGAAAAGAGCTGAGGAGGGTTGCCCAAGCTGCTTGTCATGCCCCCCCTTTGCTGTGGTGGCTGGAAGGGACCTGCACAGGCAGTTGAGAGAGGGAGGTATGGCCAGAATCTATAGATATATATAGTTTGAAGACTCCATCTTGTGAAGTGCCACCTCTTGCACACAAACCTCCTTTTTTCTCTTGAGGTTGGCGGTGCCAAGGGTGTAAATGCACCTCTGGAAGGAGAGGACTGCCCTTGGCAGCTCTTATGTCATCAGCTACGACCACAGCCAGACGTGTGAGACCATCAAAATACACTTCTTAGCATTAAAATAGTATTTAGCAGTAGGAATTATCTCTATATGGAAGATTAAATGGCCATTCTCAGCTGGTGAGAAGGATGATCCTGATGTGTGGGGGTAAATTTTGCATTCTTCAGCTAGGTTTGAATCTTGAGCTCAGTACCAGTGTTGTGTAAATTGTGCCATATGCTGAGTGTCCTCAAAACAAAACCGAGTAAACCTTGCAGTAATTAAAGAGGGATTTTTGGAAAATGAGACTTTTTAATTATTATTTGGAGATTTATTGGTTTGCAGCTTTGCTGAGAAGGAGTTTTTTCACATTGCTTTGTGAGCTGCATTTTTTAAACTCGAACAAAGGGTCCTAATTCTGAATAAATGCAGGAATCTGGGTTTTTGTGCATTAGTATTAAGAGGGGAAAGAAGTGTGAAGGAACTCCCAAATTCAGCAGATCATAGCTAGGGGACAGCAAAGCCCGTCTCAAAACTTGTCCTGTTTGATCAGCCTGAGGAGATACAAGTGGGGATGGGTTTAAGGAGGTTCTCAAGTGGCAGGTTGGAGGTTGTGTGCTGCTGTGGGGGTTGTTTGGTGACTCAGAGGTGGCCACACTGGAGTTGCATCAATGCAGTTGTTTTCAAGCAAGGTGGTTAGATTGCTGAGGTCACCAAGGTGAAAGGTTTTTTTCCCATGTACCTTTCTTTACCAAGAGCTGGTGTTGTGCTGGGGAGCAAGTGATTGGCAAGAAGGTGGCTGTAAAGTGACATCCTGATGAAATTACCAAAATCAAGAGTGTTACCATTCAAAAAGGTCACGTTGAGAAAGTAAAATTAGCTCCACCTCATGTTACAGAATGATATAATACTGGTAGCAGGTAGGATTTTAGAATGGCCACGGTTTGGAAGAACCTTAAACATCATCTGGTTCCAACCTCCCTGCCACGGGCAGAGACACCTCCCACTAGGGTGGGTTGCTTAAAACTCCATCCTTGAATGTTTCCAGGGATGGGGCTTCCACAACTTCTCTGGGCAACCTATTCCAGTGCCTCATCACCCTGAGAGTAAAGAATTTCTTCGTAATATTTAATCTAAATCTATCCTCTTTCAGTTTGAGACCATCACACCTCATCCTATCGCTCCATTCAGTCATAAAGAGTCCACCCCCATCTTTCCTGTAGGAAAAGTACTTTAAATACTGGGATCACAGAACCATGGAAAGCCAGGTTGGAAGGGACCTCGGGGAAAATTTTTCCTCAGTGGAAAATAGGCTAAAGAGAGTTTGGTTGGTATTGTCTTCAAAGAGGTTTTTCTAATGATGGTTCCTTTTTTCTGTTCCTTTTTAGTGTCTATATCTTAGTCTCTAATAGATAAACTTGTTTGACCTGGAGGAAAAAAAAAAGCATGATGATAACCACACAAATGTTTTTAAATGGTGAGGTAGTGTGCATGGTTTATGCTAAATAAAAGTGTCAGATTGATATGGAATGAGCTTTATTATAATAAAAAATTCCCTCTGACATTTTTTCTTCTTGTCCAGAAAGGCTTAGGACTGTTACTGTCCTCCCTGTGTGGATATTGATGGTGCTGGCTCAATTTTGCTGAGCTTTGTGTGCATCTCTCACCCAAAATAGTTGCTGTTTAAAGGTAAAGGGGGGTGCAGATGAATGAGGGGGAATAAAAGGTGCCAGGAGAGTGATGGGCAGTGTTGAGAGCAGGAGTCACGTTGCTCAGATGCCTCCAACTTGGAGGCAAAGCCCCTTAGGGTACCAAGAATTGGCACAGCCAGTATTTTTATTAATAGGGATAATTTAGTGGTCACCCTGTAGTTTCTACCCTGTGATTCTGCCTCTTGTGAATTCCAAGATTTCAAGCCTTCAGTTAAAACACATAGAAATAAGGATTTGAATCCTGCTGAGATTAGTGCTGGAACAAACTCTTCCTTAATCTCTTCTGTGAAACTTCAACAACGCAATTTTTCCTCCTCCCTCCCCATCCCCCTTGCCTAGATGGAGAATATCTTTGGAACATGCATTTAAAGCTGGAGTTTAGCCCCATGTGGTCTCATCACCTGGAATTAAACACTTCCATGCCAGAGCAGGGTGTAGCATCAGTCTGCTGGGATATTTCATTTAACTTGAGCAAGTGCTGCTTGTAGAAACCCCGCTCGAGTCCTGGAGGTGTTTTTAATAAGGGAAAGGATGATGCAAGTGCAGCTTGGTGTGATGCTGAAATGCTGGAGGTGTAGTTTCAGTGGGACAGACTCAGGTGTAGGTTGGAAAGGACCTCTAGGATCATCAGGTCCAACCTTTGCCCAACATCTCCCCGACACCTCATCCTGCTGGCTACTGCAAGGTGGGGAAGTGGCGTTTGGGTGCACATGCTGAAACTTGCCACTGCATTGTCTCAGCGTGATTACTCATGTGAAGAATTAAAGGGAAAATTGCCTTTTGAGGAGAAAGCCTGACTTTGCAGTACAATCATTTCTCACAGAGCTGTGCTGTGGAATAATCTGCAGGTATGTAAAAGGGAGAGTAGTAGCTAACCCTCCACTATCCTGTGTAATACTGGAATTCCAGATTGGGAAAACCAACATATACAGCACTGCAGTTGTCAATCTAGTGATGTCAAACCACCTGTGGGGGAAAGGGAAGCTCTGGATTTACTAAACCACATTATTTCTGTGAAGCTTGCTAATCTCTTGTTCTTGTTTCTTCTCTTCTCCTTTTCTTCTCTCTTCTCTCCTTCTCTTCTCTCCTCCTTCTCTTCTCTCTTCTCTCTTCTCTTCTTTTCTCTCTTCTCTTCTCTTCTCTTCTCTTCTCTTCTCTTCTCTTCTCTTCTCTTCTCTTCTCTTCTCTTCTCTTCTCTTCTCTTCTCTTCTCTTCTCTTCTCTCTTCTTCTCTCTTCTTCTCTCTTCTCTTCTCTCTTCTCTTCTCTCTTCTCTCTTCTCTCTTCTCTTCCTGCCCCGAGCTGTGTGATGATTTCAGGCAGCAATCCCCCTTCTGAGTGTATTTCCCCTGGTTTTTGCAAGTCAATTTAAAGAGTGCATGGATCCCTTTGAGAGGAATGCAGTTTTTTCACTCATTTTTTTGCCTTTGCATCCAGCTCGGGCTGCCTCCAGCAGGCTGGGTTAGCAGAGGCACACAGCTTCTTGGAAACCTGGGGAAGACTGGGGCAGAGCAGGGCTGGACAGGAAAGGTGCTGTTAACACCTCATGGCTCTGGTATTTGATGCTCTGGGCACAGGCTTGCAAGACCAGGAAAGGAAAATAATGTCTAATAACACCTGCTTAGTCACCACGGCTGGAAGGGCAGATGCTGCTGCTGCTTCCACTTGTGCATGTGGAGGCAGCTGAGCAAGCCAGTGAACACAGCTGGATTTAGTCATGGGTTCTTCAGTTGCACCTTGACCTTCCAAGGGCTGAAACCTCCACTGAGACCAAATCTGATTTTGCTTGCCAGTAAATAAAACCACCCGGAGATTAATAAGTTGGGTAAAATTTACTAATTTTCTGTTTTACAGACCAGAGCTGATTAAAACCTTCAGCTCAGAGCTGCAAGAACCAAGGTTGTGTTCAGCCTTGCTGGCTCTGGCAGCCACTGAGCCCAGGGGTGGCCGAGCTGCTTCCTTCCCACCCCCCTTTTTTCCTTCCCACCCCCCTTTTTTCCTTCCCACCCCCCTTTTTTACTTC
>VYZX01014999.1:128197-176101 GCA_013401335.1 Brachypteracias leptosomus
CCACCCCCCTTTTTTACTTCCCACCCCCTTTTTTTCCTTCCCCAGCTGAACATCTGCAAGCTTTGAATCCAAAACGGTGGCAGTGTTAGAGATGGTCCTACCAGACCTACTGTCCCTTCTGGAAGGACAAGTCCAGTGCTGCTCAGGATTTGGAGAGAGAAGCCCTCTGGAAAAGCTGAGCCATCCCCACACATCTCTCCCAGCATCTAGGAGGGGTTTTTAGGTGTGTTTCCAGTTCAGATTGCTGTCCCCAGTGCTTGGTGCTCCCATCTCAGGTCACACCTTGCTGGGGAACGTGTGCTGGTTTCTTTCTTGCCTCTCAGCTCCATGAGTGTTTGTGCCTAGAGGCCACCACGGTGGTACCATTCAGGGGCCCTCCTCTGCCTTCAGCTGCATTTCTAATGTATTTTCTATCTTTGTTTCACCACAGCCTTAGTATTTAGTTTGGGGCTTCCTCCATACTCAAATCAGAAGGACTTTTGGTCATCTTCTACCAGGGACAAGTGAGTGGATATCAGGCTTTCCACTTGGTAGCAGCTCTTCTTGGGGATAGCTGTGGAAATGCTGAGGAGAAGAAGTAGATGAAGAGGTTGCAGTCCAGAGATGTGTGCTCTGCTCTTCTGCTGCTATTTTCAGGCTTGTTCTTGATTTAAATTCCTTGTTCAATTTCAGAAGAGGACGTTTTACCTGTATAATGGTTAAAACAAGAAGCAAGAGGAGGAATTTGGGTGCACCACGAGTGTTGCAATGTGCTAAATGCAAGAATTTCTCCTCTTCACTGGGCTGGTTTCCTGCAGAGACTTGAAGTCCCAGCCAGCTCATCAGCTTGAAATCAAGGGTAGAGCTCAAGTAGCTGTGGAAAGAGATAAGAATCATGGGACTGCTTTAAAAAAAGGATGGTGAGCAGTTCATCTCCTAAAATAATATATAGGTGAGCACTTCATCTCCTAAAACAATATATAGGTGAGCAGTTCATCTTCTAAACCAATATATAGACGTGTGATAGAAATGCTGGATCTGTTTGTGTGTGAGGAAGGTGTTTTTGCTGAAGCTCCTCATTTTTTTTCCATTTTTTTCTGGATAAAGCTGCACACACAGGGGCAGAGCTGATGGATTTTGCAGTGAAATGCTTTCGCTGCCTTACAGGAGTCTAATTCTTGATCAAGACTCATGACATCTCACTTAGGGCCACGGCTGCTGGTTGTCTGAGTCTTGATCACAACATCTCAGGGCCATGGTTGCTGGTTGACAGTTGGACAGACACAGATTTCACAGGGATTTTTAGGGTTGTCATAGTACCTGGCATGTTTGACAGGCATACAATCCATGGAGGCTTTGGAAGTTCACCTCGTTAGTGGTTTGGGTTGGTTTGGAGCAGAGAAACAAGGTTTGCTTTGTGTTCAGGTGGTGTAGAGATTTCACTGTTTGGTGGCATGTTTAGGGAAAAAATGAAGTTCTTAATTTTACAAGGGTATTTCACAGAATCAAGAGAAAAAACCTGGTAAATTTAGTTTAATGGAGGTGGCCACGGTGAGGATGGACTGACTGACGAGTGATAATATTCTGGGTGTGTTTGATGAAGCATAATTCAGAGAGTTGTGACCCCGTTGGGACTGAGATGGTGGATTTCTCCCGGTAAATGAGACCTCCAAATGATCCTGTTGGGACAGAGATGATGGATTTCTCCCAGAAAATGAGTCCCTTTTTCTGGAATCCCCAGCCCCAGAGGATGCTGCAGGTGTGAAGAGCACACTCCTGGTGCTCATGCCAAGCAATGCTCCTGAAATGATCCACCAGGGCACTATTTGATGTAACTGCCACCAGATGACAGAAATTCCCTGACAACTCTTAATTATGAAGCAAGCATTGTTGGCCCAGGTCGTGGTGCTGGAGCCAAGCAGTTAATCAGGTGCAATGTAAGGCTCTGACATGATTTACTGCCTGCTGGGAGCTCGTACTGGGGCCGTGTTGTCCTCCTGTATGTTCTGCAGAACGGTTTGAAGCTGCCCTTGGACAGGGCCCTATTGTAAACAAGCTGCTGGCTTAGCTGGGATAGCCTCTAAAAATATGGTAATGGAAGCTGAAGTCATTGCAAAGGATCCAATTCCTGCTGTTTCTGCCTCCCAGACTATTCCCAGCACGTGCTCTTAACTCTTGCTGGGAGTGGGTTCTAAAGGTGAT
Source organism: Brachypteracias leptosomus (assembly GCA_013401335.1). Taxonomy (NCBI): domain Eukaryota; kingdom Metazoa; phylum Chordata; class Aves; order Coraciiformes; family Brachypteraciidae; genus Brachypteracias; species Brachypteracias leptosomus. Next base: position 130,379 of record VYZX01014999.1, read on the forward strand.
ATTTTATTTAAGTTATAAGGGGTGTTTTAAACGAGGTGACTTGTATTTGGTGTTAGTATAGCAAGGAGTGATGGGTTTAAGCTAGGAAAGGAGAGATTTAGGCTGGATATTAGAAAAAAGTTCTTTAATATGAGGGTGATGGATCAGGGGAATGGGCTGCCCAGAGAGGGGGTAGAAGCCCCATCCCTGGAGTCATCCAAGGTCAGGCTGAGCAACCTGCCCTAGGTAGAGATGTCCCTACTTGTGTAGGGAGGTTGGACCAGATGACCTCTAGAGGTCCCTTCCAGCCTCAAACATTCTGTGATTCTATGATATTACATCAGGTCCTTGCAGCCTGGAGCTGGCAGGTCAAGATGCAGCAGTGAACCCTTCATGGGGTGCAATTTTCAGGTTCTGAAAGACATCATCAGACATCATTTATGGAAGGCATCTTTGTCTCTAGGGATTTATGCTGAAAATGGGAGTCCTTGCACATTGAGGTGGTGTTCCTTTGAATGGAGGGATGTGTTTTGGTGGGATTAAAAAAGCTAAATTTCTGGAGGAAATAGATGGTGAAAGGTGCACATTGAGTCTTCCTACAGAAATCCCTGAATTTTAGTAGCAGGGTGGAGACAGTGACCTGCATGAAGGGCTCTTGTTTTACTGGCCCACCTCTGGTTCCCGAAGGAACCTCTGTTAGAGGCACCTGCCAAGAGTAGAACTAAGCCAAGTGTGAGGCTTTGGGGTGATTTTTAGTTCCTCACCCTGGAGCTCTGCAAAGCACAAACCACCAGAACTTTAGCAGGACCTCAAAGGTAGTTCTAGAGAAATGCATCAATCCCAGGTTGAAATAACCCCCTCCCACCCCCCTCATTTTGATTAAAGACAACTTGTGATCCCGTCCTTTTTTAAATGAATAGGGAATTTCAATGTAAAGCAGGCACCAAATCTTTTCAGTGATGGTTTGGATCATCCCCAGAGCTGGGAACAATCCTTGTGTGTTGGGTGGGGGTCTGGGGAAGGGGGAGTTGTGTCTGTGCAGCTGTTAAAGGCCATTAAAAAGTGACCTGAGCCCCCCCGGCATTAGCTGTAAATTGATATAGCCACAAATTTCAGATTCCTGCAATGGCAGCTCTGCTAAATGTTCCTGTTCCGTGTGTTCTGATCACACTAATCTTTAATGTGCTTTTAAAAATAGCAAGTCATCAGCTGGTGGTACCTTTTAATTATTGAGGAGCTAAGCTTTGAAATCTGAATGAGAGTGGATGCCCCCATGGATTGCCAGCAGAGTAGTTCATTTAAAACTTATCTTAAAAAATAAGCAAGAAAAAAAAAAGGAGAGGATGACAGTTTGGAATTTACACTACAGAAGGAAAAAGTCTTTTTCTTGCTTGTACCTTCTCAAACCTCTGCCACTGGAAGCCAGGACGTGCTGGGATTGTGATGCTTGAAGGTTCAGTGGAGATAGGAAAAAAAATAGGTAATATTGGAGGGAACGAGATGGTGGGTCCTGATTTGGGTTTGAAAGAAGCTTGCAAGCAAAGCTCCTGTGAGGCAACACCACCTCCTTAGCTCTGGCATCTTTATTTTCCTTTTTCTTCCTCCCCTTGCTCTGATTAATTAAAGTTATCGTGGTCAACTTGAGAAGATGGATGTGCTGCTCGTGTTCCGTGGTATTTCGGAGACCATGAATAAGCCAATGAAGCATTTTATTGGGGAAAAAGTGAATGATTTGGAGGTGGCAGAGAGCTAGAAGCAACTCAACCTTTCATCCAGCCTGAAAACGTTGGGTGGGTGTTGGGACCAGCTCCAGAGCTCCCCTATATTTGTGGTTTGCACTGGACAGGAACCAGCCTGTTCTCAGCCAGGTGAAGCTGAACGTTTTCCCATTCCTGTAGGAAGTGATGAACCTCAGAATACCATTTATTGACTCAACTGTGGGAGTCATGTCTTGCCAAGCACTTTGCCCCAACTTGTCTCTTAAGTTTTCCATGGGTGCTGTTGGAATCCACCCCTCGTTCCCCTCCCGGAGCCAGGGAGGCCGAGGAGGGAGTGATGGCCCCAGCCTATTGTTTAATTCAGTATTTAACTGTATGCAGTGGAAGCAGCAGGGATTAATGAAGGCATTTTAATGGCTTTCTATATTCCTGGATCATAGCACTTTATATTATCAAGTAGTTCTTCTATACGTGTGAGAAATCACCTGGTAAATGAACGGTGGGTTTATTTTCACCCTTGTATTTTTACACCCTTTAAGATGCCTGTCAAAATAACACGGACTAATAGAGAATTAATATCTTCTATTTGGTCCCAAGACCAATCTCCTGCCTGCCAGGCTAATGTCTTCTCCCCTTTCTCCTGAAAAGCTGAAGCCACCCTAGAATAAGTTTAAAATGAATATAAGATACTTGCTGGGTTCATATTCACACCCTACTAGTGATAAAATAAGGGATATTTTCCTCTAAATACATCCAACGAAAGAATGGCAGTAAATTCATATTTACTATTTATGTAGTGTATATATATATACACTATAAATAAATATAAAATAGTATATTATACATATATAATATCTAAATATAAAATATATTAAATTATATATCTATATATAAAAANTTTATTTATTTATTTATTTATTTATTTATTTATTTATTTATATTAATGAAAGAAGTTAATGCTTCTACTCATTCTTTCAACCACCTGACCTGATGTTTGGTTCCCCTGGGATTTTTTGAAGGAGATGCTGTAGGAATCTTCTTTTGCCATTGATCTTGAGGAGTGATGTAAATTGTCCCTTTCTAATGAGGCGCCTTCACTTCATTCTGGCACCATCAGGGGGCCTTGGTCAAGGCTGAGTTTGCTGCTGTTCCTTGAGGGTCCCCTCAGCTGCTGGAGGGACTGCTGGAGTATTTAATGCAGCTGGAACTCAGATGTGGAGCTCTGTCCAGGAGACAATGGCCCTGTTCATAAAGCCCCTAAAAATGAGAGCAGTGACTTACCAGCAGAAGGAAGAGCCACGTCCAACCTCCACTAGGAACTGGAGAGAAACCCCCATTTCCTTATAGAGTGAGAATTGTTTCCTATAGAAACCATCTGGAGCTCGACAGGAGCAGCAGAGATGGAGGGTTTAGACGTGGGCTTCCCTTAATGAGTCATTACATTGATTAATGGCTGGGTTTTTGCCCCCACCACCCTGAAGATAAAGCAGCTCCAGTGATGGGGACAACACTGTGAGCACTTTCCCTGTAGATAAAAGTTTGCCCATCTAAGCAACAATTTTAGGGCATGGGGGAGAATTCTCATCTAATTACCACTTTGGGGTTTTTTTTTCTGATTTCCCTGGTTTGGTTTCAAAGCACAGAAATCCCCCCCCCTCCGACTGCTCGAGACATTCTGATTATTAAACTACGTTTAGTGTCGTTTCTTGGTGGTGCCCCCTCTGAGCATCTGTTTTAATTATCCTGCAGCAAGCCATGATTTTCCTGGCTTAACGTTTCCCAGACTGGCTGCCAGTAGCAATGTGTTTGGCTACTGCCTTCCTCTGCCTCTGCCAAAGCAGAACCTCCCCAGGCTCTTCACTTCTGACTTGATTCTTTATTTTTTCTTTATTTTATTTTATTTCTGAGGGGGGTGTTAATCCCTAAACCAAGAGATACACGCCCCAGTGTCACTTTTATTGGCTTTCAACCTCATCTATCAGCACACATCCCTTCCTCTCTGCAAAAATAGTACAGGGGAGATCCATAATAATAGGGGGGAAAAAAAATCTGCTTGCTTAGCAATGAGGGAGTGGAATAGGCTGAGCATAAAAATGTTGTGGTGGGGAAGTTTTAAGCCTTGCAGGCAGTGTTTACAGCTGCAGAGGATGTTTTCTTGTCATCTTGTTCTTGTCTTTGTCGTTATTACACGGAGCAACTTCTTGTGTTTGCTCAGGAGGTGTCTGGCTGGCGTCCTGCAGCCCTGGGATATGTGATGCTTGATGCTTTTTCAGGGAAGAAAGAGAGCAAGGCAACATTTCTCACATCCCTTGTGCCTGTAAAATGAGGTACCAGGAATTATTTTTTTAGTTTTAGCTGAGTGGTTAACAAGAAAGGGGTGGGGGAGGTGGGGGGAGATGTTGCTCAAGGTTTCTTAATGCATAATGGAAGGACATGAGCAGATGAGCAGGATTTGTCTTTAAAACAAAATACAACTTGGGTCTTGTTTAAAAAAACTTTAAAAGTTTTTGAAGTGCCAACTGGAAAAAATCCAACATCTAAGCCCAGTGATTGGCCTTATTTTTTTATTATTTTTTAAATACAAGACTGCAGGCGTGCATGGTCTCCCTCGTTAAAATGACAAACTGCTTAATATTCAATTAAATAAGTGATTTTGCCTCAAAACAGATCCTCTAAGGGGATAAAGACACTTCAGCCATGCAGTGGCATCATCCTACACTCTGGGCTTCAGTACATTTGCCTTGCTACGTGTCTTAAGTACAAAGACAAAATTATTCTAAGCAAAATTCCTTGAAATGGGTCTGAAATATTGATGATGATGTTGGCAATGACATTTCCACCACATCTTTCTGGAAATAGCTTTGAGACAGGGTGTGTTTGGAGTGGTGGCAGGTAAGAGCTTGGGGAAAAAACCAGATTTTCCTGAAGATTCTTAATGCAGCTGCAGGATCAAGCTAAAAGGTGAAGTCCTTCCCCACCTGAGACCTGCAAAGCTCCAGGATGGTTTTCAGGAAATGCTGAACATCAATTTGACTAAATTTCCTAAAAGTTTGGGTGCAGTGAGGGCTGAAAAGACAAGAAGGGTAAGAGGCTGCAGAAGCAGCTCCAACCCTTTGTCCACTCCACTTGGGAAGGATGTAAGGGGCTAAATGAAGATTATTGGCAAGGAAGAGTGCACTTAATGAGTTGAATTTTGCTTGCAGAGGACAGGGCTTTGTTTCTGCAGGTGCCTGAACATATTAATTGGTATTTCATCCCTCTTTCTTTCTTACGCATCTTTCCATTGCCACTTTTTTCTCTTTGAAAACTTCAGAGATGAAGCTGAAAAAATCAATAATAGAGCTGGCGAGTGAGGCAGAGCAATAGGAAAGGAGTGGGGAGCCCCAGTGGAACATAGGGAATATTTCAGCACTGATACGTCCATGGTTAATAAATCCAGGAGAGGCTGTTGCAGAGCATTTGGAAAGCCTTGTTCATAATCAGGCAGGGCTATTCTAATTCCACAGGAGGTATTTTAGTGTGTGAGCTGAACCACGAGGTATAAAAAGTGCACGTTCAAAAGGCTTCGTAAAAACCCAATATTTCCAGACAGTTTTGTGATTAAAAAAATGCACAAAAGCCTCTTTATTTTAAATTAAACATCTGCACGGGTTCTGTGACAATATTGCAGCTGTGGACTAGCGGCATAATAAAAAAAAACCCAATAAAAAACTGATCAAAGGAATGAAACGAACCTTTATAAATTCACCTCATGCGTGAGGTGAAGAGGTTGGTGTCCTGAAGGGTTTGGTTTGGAAAGTGATGTGATATTTCTTTATTTTAAATTGGGATTCTCTGCTCCTAACGAGCTGCTGTTGGTACCTCCAGTTGCGTTTGTGTCATTCCCTCTGGCACAAGTAGCATCTCCTTTTGTATTTTAGATACAGAAGCACAGAGCAAAAGCCTTTTAGGGGGAGAATGTGTTTTTCTGTTCCCCAGCAGGGCTCCAGGGCAGTTTCTTTTAGTCTCTGGGTTTACAGGGACAGCCCCAAACCCTGTGTAGGTGGCCGAGTCAAAATTGCATCAAAACCTCAGGGTTTCACCATCTAAAGTCCAGGCTTCAAGCTCAACCACCACCAGCCGTTCCTCTTGGCCTGACCACTGCTTAGCAAACAGAATGTGGCTGTTGAGGAGATCGAGGAGAGGATAAACTCCGATATCTGCCCGTATCACAGCCTGGATGGCGAAACAAGACCAAGTTGCTCATTAACATGGGTGGCCTTTAAAAACAACCCTTCCTTAGGTCCCAGCCTGGTGGAAGCCTCGTGCCTCTCAAACTGCCCAGTCAGGAGGGGGGGGAACTGCAGACTAAGCAGGGTTGGGAGCCTGGTTTCTGCTCTGAAGAACTAAAAGCAGCCCAACCAACCAGCCAATGCGTTTTCCTCACGAGCTCTGAAGCCTCCAAGTGGGAGTGAGTGTTTGTATGAGGAGTGCTGTGGTCTCTGCAGAGCTCCTCATTCCTCTGAGCCCATGTCTGCTGGAGTTCCTCACCCGGAGGAAGTTTTCTGCTCTCTAAACAAGAAAACCTGAATTAATGCCCTTTGTAGGAAACGTGCTGAATAAGGGTCTCCCACAGAGCTGGTTCTCTACGTAGGAAGAGGGACGTTCTGGACTCGAGCCACTCGTTTCTTTGCCTACAGCCCGACCCATTCATTACAGCCCACGTAGCTTGACTTGCAGGCTCCCAGCTTTGTTTGCAGCAAAGATTCCAGCCCTCTGGAGACTCCTCTCTCTTTCCTGATGTGCTCTCCTGAGAGTTACCAGCCCTAATTCCTCCACCGTGGCAAATGAGCTTTATCCTCTCATCAGACCAACAGCCTGCTGGGTTCTGTGGCCTTGCTGGCACATCATTGACTCACCAACATGCTCAGGATGATGCTAAAACATCATACAGGATGGTTCCCAGTAAAATACGGTGCGATAACCCTCGTCAGGCATCCTACAGTGGGGGTTTTCCTGGCATTGTCCCTCCTGAGGTAACTGCTGCATATAAGGGGCAGTCCAGTGAGTAACTTGGACCAATCTGGACGCTTTTCACCCTTTTTTTATAGGCATTAAGAAGCACATGGGGTGGGAAAGAGGGACAGGCACCCTTATCCCTCATCAGTCTCCCAGGATTTATAAGGTACACGGCAGGAGCAACCCTTGTGCTCTACTCAGTACAACGCATCTAACCCACACTAACTCCTGGGGTGGGTGATGTGCTGGGGGAAAGGCACCTTTTTACCTCTCTCAGGACCCCCTCTCATTGTTTTTTTGAGGCAAAAAGATTAATTTGTCCCTTAAGCGGGTGCTTTGGACCTCACAGACAGATTCTAGGGATGAAGCAGCAGCTTTCCAGCAATATTCTCCCTCTCAGTTGTGCTTTCCTAAAGAGAACAATCCTAGAAACCACAGGGTCATGTGTGAGCCCTTCTTTTAACATTATATTAAACCAGTAAATCACTTTCTTTCACCAACGTGCTTTTTCTGTGTTGGGTAATTGAGTCCAAAGTCGAGTGAACATCTTTAGTTACTTCAGAGATAACGTGTCCTGCAGATGGTTCCAATTCTTATCTGTCCAGGGCTGTACAAAGCAAGCCCCCTGTCTGCTTGTTCAGTGTGTGTCAGTTGGAAATATCTCTATTTTTGCCTGCGAAACGTGACCTTCAGCCCCGTTGTGGTCTGCTGGGTTATACCCCAAATCTGCTTGGCACAGGGGGGGTTAATTTATGTCCTTCTCTCTTTTCTTTTTTTTTTAATTTTTACCCCATGTTGGGAGTGGGCACAGCACCAAGGGCTTGTGGGGTGGTCAGCCCTGAGCCTCTGCATCTGTTTGAGGAATAAAAATAGGGATAAGCAGTTATTACGGATTTTATAGTGTCTCTTCAATGCTCAGAGCCTGGTTCCACCCAGCTCTTCATGGCTGGGAAGGGTCCCTAGAAATGAAGGTGGTTTGTGCATCTCACTGGCCCTCCAAAAACTCACAGGGTCTTGTGGGTTAAACCAGTTTTGGGGGTAAAGATGATTTATCGTTCACACAACAAGGATGTTTCTTACTGAATGAAGATGAAGTTAAAAAGGGGATGTTTTGAAGTCACAGATTGTTTATTGCTGACATCTGTGAAAGCAAATGGTTTGTAATATGTGTTATAGGGCAACATGCATAGCAGCAAACTGAGTGTATAGAAATTGATTATAATGTGTATATTTTATGTAAATATATATATATATAGAAAGAATAATAATAACAGGGACTGGTTACTAGTTATGTAAATATACATAGAGAGAATAATAATAACAGGGACTGGTTACTACTTATGTAAATATATATATATATATATACAGAATAATAACAGGGACTAGTGAACACTGGGAGCGCTCGTGTAAGTTGCATTTTGGCAGAGGAGTGATTAATCTGGTGCCATTTAATAAAGTATATTCCTGGATTCAGGCAGGTAGTGGAGTAGCTCGAGTAGCTGCCTTGATGAGGAGCTAACAGGGGGGGAAGCTGCATGGATTTGTCTGCCTGGACAGAGCTCAAAGCTTGGCCGAGGCCCTGCTTACATCACTGTTGCCTTGATGCTTCCACTTGGTTCCCGCTGGTGGGGCTGGAGTCAAGAGCTTTGCTCCAAGAAGGCTGCAAAGAGCATCTCCCCCAAGCCCTGCATCCACACCACCTACACGTGGTATTAATTTGCTGCCTGCTGGCAGAGGTTTGCACTGCTGAGGAGTTCACTGTGCTGCGAGAAAGCTGGAGAACAAAGAAATTGCTCTTTCCCTGCACAGGAGGCACGTGTGGTCCCCGGGGAGCAGAGAACATCTGGGCAGCATAGGGAGGACTCTGGTGCTGCCATGTTCCCAGCTGGGTTACCTTCCCCGGGCTTGTCTTGCCATGGAGCTGGGAGAAAAAATGATCCTTGTGTGCCTCAGATAAGTTATTCTCTTTTTTTTTTTAGCAGGGGAAGCAAAAGGCTCTTGGGTTCAGATGGGACTTCCAGAAACACCTCATTTCTGAGCTCTTCAGCTCTTGATTGTTTCCATGCTGCACTTCCCTCTCTTATTGACACTGCTTCCATGGTTGCCACCATCCCTAGGCTGGTGGGGAGCCAGCAGAGTTTGGCTGCATTGTCTGTCTGCACTTCTGCTTGGAGTCAGGAGGGGCTGGAACAACTCCCATAGCCAGCTCCCCTTTAAGGACACCACAGAAGTGAGAGAATCCTTTGGGTTGTTCTCTCTCTATTTTAAAACTATTGTAAGTGATAAATAACAACATCTACCTTAAGTTCTGCTTTTAATTACGATATTTAAATGGTTCAACCAGCTACATGCATTCGAGAGCACTTCTACCTCCCCTAGAATTTTATTTCATGTCAGACGTTTCTGTATTTTTAGGGATTTAGCCTCATCCTCGAGCCATGAACACAACTGAGAGGAGATCTTGCCACAAATGATGGCTCCCAGGCATCCTCTGGACAGCCCAGCTCAGCCTTCTTTGCCTTCTTCTCTCCCCAAGGTTGGCTCAGAGGTTCTTCCAGCCATGAGCTGCTGCTCTCCTACTTCCCAGTGAGTGTCACTGGCAAACCCAAGCCCTGTTGAGTACTTGAGTGAGGGTTTGTTGGTCTGAAGAGGTCCTTGAATCTTCACTTTCGCCCTTGCAGTCGTAGGAGCAGCTGGTTTTAGAGTTGGTTTTACGTCTCCTTGGCTTGCCCAGCTCCAGACTTTAAGGCTGTAATCAAGAAACTCTCATCCACCCTGTGGAAAGGGCTGAAAAAAGAAAAGGGAAAAAAACCCTAAGCAGCTGCTAACTTGCTTTGGTGACGTCTGCCCCAGCTTCTGGGGAGCTGCACAACAGGGGTGCAGCCACCCTCTTAACATAATTCATGACTGAGCAGCTGGAAATTCCCCTGAAATATCCTCTACGTATCTCTATGTTCAAAATGTGTGCTGAATACTGATTATCCCTCAGCTTTTCTACAGTCCAGGATATTCTGCTGTAAGAAATGAGCCATTTCTTGAGGAATTCTTAGTATCTGCTCCATCATTTGTGGCCAGGTGTGTCTTTTATTTTAGGTTTTTGGGGGTTTTTTTTCCATTTACTGCAGAGCGTGTCAGTGGTAATTATGTTAGCCCAGTAGGTGTATTAAAAATAAATTAAAATATACTCTAGATTGAGTTGTAATACCCTTTGTATTACACTACCTTGCTCTAGGGAAAGAACACGGGTTTCTTTCTTTACTTACTCTACAAAGCAAAGAATAAAATACAGCGATAGGCTGCTCATTCACATTTTATAGAGAGTGAGGATGGAAAATCTCCCCCAAAATAAAGATGGATAATGAGATATCTCCTTTGACACGGATCTGAAACAGGGAATGGGAGGCTGGGGGAAAACTCTGGATATTTTTGGTCCGTTTCCTGGAGGACAAAGCAGCCTCAGGAGGATCTTTAATATTCTATATGTTCTAAATGCTACTAAATAGCACCAGCTGTTGCAGATGGAGGTTCTTATTTCCAGGAATTTAAGCATCAAATGGGTGTGAAGAGAAGCAGTAGCCACCATTAACCCTTTCAGAGCACAGCAGGAGGAGCATGGAGGGAAAGCTGCTCTGCTTTTGCCCTGGGTTCATGCTGCTTTTTGGCTGAAGTGGAGAATTTTAACCCCTCGGGTAGAGAAATCTGTATTTTCATTGCACAGTTTTAATGTGTAAAGTTGAAATAGGGATTTTTTTCCGTGAAATGTTTGGAGTCACTGCCTTGTGATGCTGCTTATTATGCTCTGAGCACGTTGTTGGTGAAGAGCGTTGGCTGGACAGTGACTCCTTTCCTTGCAAAGAACTGAATTTAGTTGTCATTTAGAGCTGGAATCAAAGGAAATTGCTTTCCCCCTCTTCATTAAGTAGGAAAGAAAGCAATAACCATGTCCCAGAGCATCAAGCCGAGCCATGAGCCAAGGATGGGTCATGGTGCTGCTCAGGAATGGTCCTTTCTGACCACCCCAAACCTAGATGATCTTCCTGATCATACCTTCATGGGGCTGCTTCCATAGAACTGAGTTTTCATCAAGCCTTCAGGGTTGTGTTTTTTTCAGTGGGAAAAATATTTGGTCAAAGCAGTTTTTGATTGAAGGCAAAGAACTTTGTGAGAGTTCAATCCCTTTCTCCAGGCAGAGGAGTCCCAAGCAATCCTGTGTGTAGGTGAAAATACAGCATTGACTTGGAAATAACCAAAGTGTTTTGATGGGGAAGGCTTTAAAAATGCATTTTGCATCTTTAGTGTGTGGTGAGGTTGGGTCTGGTGATGTGAGATGGGTGTCTTCCACTCCCTGAAGACTTTTGGTGGTGTCTCTGCACTGTTATGTAGGGTTAGCCTGTAGCTGAAGCTGGGGAGGGACTTTTGAGACTGTTGGGTAGTGGTAGGACCGGGAGGAATGGATCAAAACTAGAGGTGGGGAGATTCAGATGAGACGTTGGGAAGAAGTTCTCCCCCAGGAGGGTGGGGAGACACTGGCCCAGGTTGCCCAGAGAGGTGGTGGGAGCCCCATCCCTGGACATTTGGAAGGCCAGGCTGGCTGGGGCTGTGAGCAACTGATGTAGTGGGAGGTGTCCCTGCCCATGGCAGGGGGGGTGGAACTGGGTGATCTTTAAGGTCCCTTCCAACCCTGACAATTCTATGATTCTATGAATCGCCGTCTAGAAACAACCCAGCTTGGAAAAAGCCTATTTGCAAACTGATAAACAAAGCAAAACAACAAAAGACAACGTGGTAATTGGGTTTTTTTAGGAAAAATGAACTTTTCAGGTGGAGTATTTTGCCAGGGAGTGTGTGAGTGTCACATAGAGACCTAAATCCTCCCCTGTCTCATCCGTGCACTAGGGAATATTGATGGGGGAGGGAGAAACATCTGCTTGCTGCCTTCAAACCCCATTGCAAGGCAGGGAATGACCGGGACCAGCACGAATACACCCCTGAGGGGGGGGTTTTGCCCCCCCTACAATGGAGTGGTCGCTGAGATAAGGGGCAGGGCTGAGATAAAGGGCAGGGCTGAGATAAGACCTGCCCCAGCTGGCTGGAAAAGCTACCGAGTGCTGCTGTTGGGGGCACCTGCGGTGGGTCGGGGCTGCTGCGCTGCCCACCGGGCGGCGCTGCGGGGCCGGGGCCGGGACCGAGGCCGGGGCTGGGGCCGGGNGGCTGGTTCCTTGGCGAGGAGGAGGTGGAGATGGTGGCGGGGTCCGGGAGCCGAGCACGGCAGCCCCGGCGCGTCCCGTTGCGGGCGAAGCGGCGGCTTTGGGCTGATTTCGGGTCCTTCCAACCCAGCCCGTTCTGGGGTTCCCGGCGTTGGGCTGGTTGCGGGCTCGGTGCAGGCACGGGCGGTGCTGTGCACAGCCCCGGGGATGGCTCGGATCTTGCCCTTTGAAATCGGAATGTGTGCGTGTGCTTTTTCTGGAAAGAGACCGTGGCATCTGTTTCTTCTTGTCTGAAATAATTCCCGTGTGTGCGCGGCTGGGCTGGGCTGGGGGGAGCGGGGGGCGACCGTGGGAAGAGCGCTGGGAGCAGGAATTTGCCGTCGGGGAACTGCTGGAGGAGGCACTTGGGGAAGGGCTTCCCAGGGCAGGGTCGTTGTCCTGCGGAGCTTCCCCGAGGGGATGGCTTTGGTGTGACCTCCCCGTGGAGGCTGCCGGGGTTTGGTGTCGGGCAGCTGCTGCTGGGGTTTGGGAAGGGCTTCTCTTTGTTCCCCGGGGTGGGCAGAGTCCCCCCTCCATCCTGGGCTGGTGGTTCCCAGCACCAAGCACAGAGGTGCAGAACTCGCTGGTCTGGCCCCCGGTGCACACACTCTATTTGCTTTTTCGAGTGCTTCCAACCTTTGCCATTTCAGATGATGTCATTGAGTCGATTGCTGTGTTTAATCAGGACCATTCTCCTCCAGAACAAACCTAGCAGTGGTGAAGTCAAAGCTAACTGCCCTTAAAACGCGTGTCGGAGGAGCTGTGGGTAGATCCCAGGTTAGAAATTGCCCCCTGGAGATGTAAAGATGGGGTGAAATGGCTGACTGTGCAATTTTTGTGTTGAATCATGAGTTTTCCCCTATCGGGCCGTCCTATTGTTAATTGTGAATCAAGGCTGGCAACACGCTGCCCATCCTGCCCGGGGTGAATCATCACTTTGTCCAGCCCCGTGTCGAAAACAAGGCTCTCCCCCAGTGCTAGGGACCAGAAATAGTCCATTCCATCTGCTAAAGCAGAGTTCAGTGCTTGGCAGCTTTAACACATGTTACAGGTAACGATGTTCTGTGCTTTATATGCTTTTATTTCCAGCTGTCTCAGGCCTGGGTTTAAGAATGTCTTTAATTTAGTGCTTCATGCAACCTCCTGCCTCTGGCTTGCCTCCTGTGGGAAGGTGCAAGGGTTGGAGCTTCCCCGTTACCCCCAGAGGAACTTACAGTGGTCACTGCTCCTCTTGGTTTTTCCTGTGGTGTAGCAATTACTGGTGTGTTAGGTCATTACAGGTCCCTCCTTGTCCTTAGGAAAGCCTGAAAACACCTACGAGGTGTTGGGTGGTGTGGTTGATGGACATCTTGGAAGCTTCTGGTTCCATCTGGGCACCACAAACGCATTGAGGCAAAGGTGAAAGAACTAATGAAGCATCTTATATGACAGAAACTTTCATTTTTTCTTTCATTTTTTGTTTCTTTTTTTAAGAGCCCTTGTTAAATGAGGTCTGTGGGGGAGAAGGGTGTGAGGAAATGACGCCCGGGGATGGTCGTTTGGTTTGGCTGCCTGCGTGAGCCCTGTCAAACGTGGGGCAGGGTTTTATGTCGTTCCCTTCAGAAGGGCAAATGTTGGTTGTGAGCCGACTGGTGCTTCTGGGGGAAGGGAGGAGAAGTGTCTGGCAAGCGAGAGGAGGAAGTGGGAGAGAGAAATTGGAAACATTAGCACAGGCATTAATTTTTCCCACTGCGAGCTCTTAAGAAACTGCTGGCAGTGGACTGGAGGTACTCATGGAAGCGCCGTGGACTTTGCTTCACATGATCCTCTGAGATCATCTGGTTTCTCTGAGCTCTGTGGGAACAGAAATTCCTCGTGCCGGAGCCTGATCTCATCTTCCTCCAGCAGCAGGAATAGCAGTGGCTTGGGAATGGGAGAGGGAGGTGGGGAAAGCTCAAGTGGGACGGTTTGGAGAAGAGCTTAGTGGTCATGTTGGATGCTGGGCTTCCTCCTGTGGCTCCTCCTGTGTGGTCAGAGGTGGGACAAACGCTGCCATACCCACCAAAGTTCAACGCCCTGAGCTTGTTTGGTGTCAGCCCGTCCTATAAATCTTACCTTCTGCTTCATTCATCCCTTTTCTCGTGCTCGTGAAGAACAAGCTGGAATGGAAAATGGTGACTGGAGTGAGTGAGTGTGTGCGTCAAGCTCGGGGAATTTCCTGAGTTTGATGAAGGACAAAAATAGAGGCACTTTCCCCCCCTAATTGCTGTGTACTCAGACTTCTACATCCTCAGAGCCTCCTAAGTAGCTTCTCCTGTTTGTCGGGGGACTGCTGGCAGAAAAACTTGAAGGCTGCAGTGGTGATGACCACCAGCCCTGGAGTCTGTAATGTGATCCCCAGCTTTTTCTCTTCAACTGGGAAAGGAAGTAACAGCTCCTATTACACCCTTATGTAACCTCTCCATTCATATCCTGCAGAAAGAAGGAAGCCAGAGCCTGATTTGTGGTGTATAAACGAACATCAAGGCGTGCTTTGTCATAAAGGAGCAGTGGAGAGGAACTGGGATTTGCTTTTGTTCTGCAGTTCCTTGAATGAGAGAAAGAAATCAAGATTTATTTGCGTTTTTTTTAATGTTGTGCTGCAGCTCTTTGTCGTATGCTGTGGTTAAAGGGGGTCCTGGGACTGCAGCAGAGGTCTCTGAGAATCTTTCCTGGGGGGTTTGAGTCTCAACCCGTTCCCCCTTTACAGCCGTGCCCCGTTTTGCTTGTAGGTTGTGAAAGTTTTGCTCTTTTGGTTTGTGTGACCCCAGATTTTGGTGGCTTAAAGTGTGGAGAGAAGGATCTTCTCTTTCTTTGCCACTGGATTTAAACCTCATCTTGGGGGAGATGAGGGGAGAGGAAGGTGAGCTTCTCAAAGCTTTTCCGTGTCCTTTCACATATATAAAAATATATAAAAGAAGTATAGTAGGTGTTTCTCCCTTGGAACAGAAGCACCTCTGCTCACCAAGCAAGTAAAGGAAGGCTTTCTATGGGGTTCCCAGCTTCTATATCTCAATAGGGATGTTTGTTAACACGTTTTCTCATGGTTTTTGCCTTTGATCTCCTGCCAAGCTGATTTTTCCCCTCTAACCAAGTGACCTCTCCTTTACTTACCTCTGGTACCTGTCCCCAGTCACCTCCTGTATCTGGAGGCAGATAATGTGAAAGGTGTGCAGACACTTAATCTTCTTGTCTCCCTCGACCCCTTGTTACTGGGAAATTTCCCACTCGGTACCAGCGAGTCAACTTGTGTCTATTTCTTGGTGCGTTTTAAATCTCCCAGCGAAGTCCCTGGTGCTTCTAAACACCCGAGTTTCAAAATGCAGCTTCAGAGATGAAGAAGAATTATTAAATCGGATCAAACTGGGTGGGGAATCCTCCTGTGCAGGAGTAAAGGAGCCCAGAGGCAGGAGCAGCATCTTTGCTCTGCAGTGGCAAATGTCCCCGCACATGTGACACACACCCCATTGCTCCAGCTTTGGGATGAGAGCAATCTAGAGGTGGGGTCTGCCCTCACCAGCCAGATTTCCCAGTTCAGCAAACAAGCTGAAGGCCCAAGATAAAGAATCCAGATACACAGAGTGAGGGTGAGAAGCATTTAGTGCCACCAAGATTTCCTCCTCTGCAGGGCTGGGTGTATCTTGGGCTTGAGGGAATTGCCTTGTCCCTGCCTTAGTGCTTTGATTTGCCTCTACTCATTAACTTTGCCTTGGTCTCCCTCTCTGTAGAGGCAGCATTATTTTAAATTAGCAGAAATCTTTATGCTGTTGGGCAGGAGGGCCATGAAAAGATGCTGGGAAGAAAGAAAAAGCTCATAGGAAGGAGATAACGAGGAGATAATGAGGAGGTGCTGAGTAACAGGAGGGTGGGTGGGTGCTGCACCACCAGAATTATTTGCTGTAGATTTCTTTGTTTTCTAGATAGAGGCAGTGAGGAGAAACCCCTTTTTCCCTCCTGTCAGCAGAAAGCAGTTTGTAAAAGTTTGTGGCCACAGCCTGGTCAGCACTGGGACAAGTTCCCCGGGCCCACAAATATGCTCTGTGTGCAGGCTCTCTTGCTTCTCACTTTTTGGTGCTTTTTCCGTCATTTTCTCTAATTTCCATCATTTCTATGCTCTGCTGGGGGTGCTTGGAATTAGGAATGAGGATAATTAAGCTGCAGGATTTACTAGGATGGATAGAAAACCAGGTGCAGAGCAGTCACATCCCCCAAAATAGATATTTTATATGTATTTTCTTTATGGAGCCTGTTCTTCCTCGTGTCTACAAGAGCATACCGGGGTTTAAATATCTTTGCACAGACTCAAGGTAACCAGGCGGGGTGTTTCTTTTGCACAATGGAGCAGATGTAATGTCCTGATATTGTGCTTTCATCTTTTTTCCACTGACCTTTGAGAACCTGCACCTCGGGAGTGAAACAAGGAAACCACTGGGTCGTAAAGTGTTGAATTCAGTGTCTTGGGAACACACAAGCAAAGGAAGCTGCACTTAGCTCTGGTTTAATGCCTTTGTGTCAAGCCAATTTGTAGGACAGCTAAAGGGTGTCCTCTTAAATCAAAGAGGTATCCTTGAAGTACAAGGATGCTTCTAGTGGAGCGTCTAGAGGATGTCTAACCTGGGGCAGCTGCTCTCCCTTTCCATCAGGAGAGGCTTGGAGAGAGGTCAGAAGGAGGCTCGTAGGGGGTGAAAGGTTATTTTTGGGAGTAACTTACAAGCCTGTTGGATACTTGAGTGTCTGAGCCCCTTGGTAATTTTTACTCATAAGAGTAGGGCTGTGACTGGTGGAGCATCAAAATTGGTCACGAAGGGTAAGCTCTGATTCCAGGTGAAACTCTGGAGAAGGAGGAGGAGCAGTGAGGGGGGTGCAAAGGAAAATTAACCCCTCTGAGGGAAGATTCCTGGTTGTGGTGAGGAAATGCTGCTGCCGTGATGCGCATCCAGCTCAGCAAGATGGGCTCGAGCAGAAAGGAGCTATTGAGGTGGTCAGGGGGATAGTGGAGCCACGGGGAGGAAAACAACCTCCTATGCTTTATTCAGAATGAGGAGCACGAGAGGATCCTCTCTAAATAATTCCCTGGAAGGGAGAAAACACATTTAAATGTAAAACCAGAACCCCAGCAGCATGAGCACAAGCAAGGAGCAGCAGATACTAGCTAAGCATGAATAAATTCAGGTTTCTCCCGAACCATTAGGCTGACAGATCCCACTCTGGAGTGTAGTAGTCATGGTGTGGTCATATAGCAGTCATCCGAGGCTGTGGTTTTGGCCCCAGACTGGAGCAGATAGAGCTCCTGCTGCCCTTGCTGAGTGCACACACTGTCTGTGGGGCTCTGGAGATCCCCTTCAGTGATCAAGGAGCGTGAAAACAAAGCGCGCTCCAGGAGGAACCCTGGCAAGCCTTTTGGCAAGCAAGGAGCTGGGGCTCCTTGTGCCTCAGTAACAGATTTCTGACACGGGGAGGCTTCCCTGTGTCTCGTGTGGATAGATCTTTCTCCTCCCCAGAACCACCAGGGGATAATGCTGTCTGGAATAAAGCAGGAGGACCCGTCAGCCTGCGTTGAATTGGCTGTTTGGTGGAGGGAGCTGCTTCTCTTGATGTTTCAGGAAGGTGTCCCTCTCTACAGCTGTGGAGTGTTGCATTTCCCTTGGAAGTGCTTTTGTTTATCACGCCAGCTGTTAATAAAAACACTCTCTGCTGCCTTCTAGCTCCACAGACATCCGGGCAAGAGTGATTCTGGTGGTGAAATGCAGCTTCTTGGACTCGTCGTCCAAGACATGTCTTGATAAGGATGTATAGGGATAGCTGGGGAGACCTTGGTGACTTTTACCCTGGGATTTGGGGTGGAGTGACACTGGCAAAATTGCGGATCTAGTTCACCACTTGCAAAGCAAAGATGTTTAAACAACACATGTAATTTATCTAAACCTCCTCTGCCCTTAAATCCCTGCTTTTTTAGCTGGGCTTTGGGCAAATACATCCTCTGCCTCCAACACGTCCACGTTCTTTTCTTTTCTTTCCATATCCTGCCTTTCATTACAAACAGCGTTTTGCTGCAGAGAAATTGATGTGCAGAGTTGATGGCAAATTGTAGGGGGAAGCCTTGGGCTGCTCTGTTGCCTTGGCAGCAAGTCCTAGGGGAAATGGGACTTGTGGAGTCCCACTCCCTGCAGGTTTTTCTCCTTTGTCCTTTACTCCTCTGGCCTTGGAATGAAATCCAACATTGGGCACGTGTGAGAGGGTTGACACACAGACCCTAGCGTGGTTTGTCTTCTTCTCATCAAATCCTAGGCTAAACCCACTCCCAAGTATTATTTATGGGGTGGTGGTTGGGTGACTGACTTTCCTTCTGGGTGAAAAGGAGCAGGAAGGTGGATGGGGTGGAAATACACGTGGAAATTGTAGCTTTACCCAGACTTTTTACTGCTTGGAAAGAGAATGTGGGTGCATGGAAGGTGCTCTGGGGGTGACTGAGTGTGGTGGTGTCTGCCAGCTGCTGTAGGAGTGATGAGTGGGTAGATAAGGCCACCAACACCTCTTCTGCCACCTGGATGTCCTGAGGCTCCTGATGAGCTTTGTGTTGGTCCCTGCCCAGTTCCAAGAGCGGTTTGTTGGCTGCTGTGGTGCTTTTCTGGGGCTGCTTTTCCTTCAGCTCTTGGCAGCTGAGGCGTTACCTGGTGTTCCATATTCTGCATATCTTCAAGACTTATCGGGGCTGCTTAATGGGCAGTGAACACAAGGATCTGGAGGGAAGATTAGGGTGTACTCTGGGATTTTAACCCCATAGCATGAAGGCATCTCTAATACCCACCTTACTGACGTGATGCAAGTTGGTGTTTACTCCAGTTGTCCCACCACGAGCAGGTTCCTGACGCCTGGTCCGTGTGCTGGAGGAAATCAAGGCTTGTCCTCTGCTTGTGTGGAAGGGAAAGTAAAAATCCCATTAGAATAAAAGCCTAAATGAAAGATCTCAATTACAGCTGCTTGTCCCCAAAGGACTGAAACCTCAGTTGGAATAAATGTTGGTGAGGGCTGGTTGGTTTTGATGAGGGTTTTGTGAGGATCTGCTGCTGGAGGATCTTCTCAACTCGAGCTCTGGTGTGTGACAACAACAAACAAAGAAGATCCCCCAAAATAAATAAGTGCTATGCTGGGTTTTGTGCCCCCGTCCTGCAAGAGCTCTGCAAACACAACCTTTGGAATGGCAAAAAATTGGCAGAAAACTTGAAGCGGCAGCTTGAAAGATGGAGATAATCAGCTTAAAAGGGCCCCCTCTGCTTAGGGGAGTTCACATATCCAGTAGTAAAGGCTGATTTTTGTAGTTTTGGGGTTTTTTTTAAGAATGAGGGCATTTTGGGGGGGGGGTTCATGTTCTGTACTGGCAGAAGAACCCTCAGTGTGAGGTGTAATTTTAGGTTTAGGGCAGAAGGCAGCACCTTCAACTCAGCATTTTGCTCCTTATTTTGAAAAAGGTTCCAGAGAATCTTAGCAAGGTGTGTGCCAAAAAGAGACCCCCTTTATTCCCGAGTATTTTGTCCCTTTTTGTAGCTGTGGACCTGGAATGACTGTAAAACTCTGTGGTCAGGCAGTGACTAGATGTAAGAAACCACCGTGGATCCTGTTTCTGCTGAAGTCAGTGGGAATTTAACCAGAATTCTGGACTGCAAACAGCCTTGTTAGCAAAGACCTATTTCCAAATGCATTGGAAATGCCCAAGGTGTCCTCATTAAACACAAGTAATTAAAAAAAAAAAGGGAGGGGGGAGAGAAAAAAATCAGGCTCCATCATAACCATTTGCAAAAAAGGCTTCTCCACACCTCTGATCTTTGAATCTATCAATATATATTCAATCTGTCAATATAATCCGAAACTTAAAGGAACTTTTGCAGGATAAAAGTGGAGAGGGACAAAGCTGGATCTTCAGCATCCACGGCTCAAGTGTGATTCTGTGAAGTTATTTTGTCTCTGTGATGAGGTTCCTTTGACATGATGTGAGTGTGATGAGTGGTCTTGTGATGAAGGATCTCAACAGAGGCACAAAAGAAGCATCCCTCTCACTTTTGGGGGATTGCTAGCAATTAATTACTGCTTAATGTAGGTTGTAACCAAGCTGGTGTAAAAGAAAACACCCCAAGAAGACAAAACCCCCTGATAATAGTCCCTCAATAAACACCAAACTCCTTCAGCAACACCCAGACCTCTCACCTTATAAAGTTCTGTGAATGAGTTTCAGCCACTGTTTGTGTCACTAGGAGATAATGTCCCAAGGAACATTTCATACACCTCCTAACCAGCTCCTCACTGATTTTATCACCACTTTTCCTAAGCTGCAGTGAAGCATCCATTGGGAAACTGCTAAAAAATGCCCAACCTGTAGCCAACCCCCTGGAGGTTGGTGGCAGGAGCCAGCAGAAGGTTCCTTCCTCCTGCTGGACCCAATCTCCCATCTAAACTGCAGTCACTGGGCTGCAACTCTGCCCTAATCTGATGTTGCTACAGAGCCCTCCCCATTTAGCTGGTGCTGGATGCAAACATTCCTGCAGCCCTAATACAAATATTCCCCGTAATGCCACATTTCACCAGGGCTGGTTGTTGTTCATGCCTACAGAAAAGAAAAGAGAGGTTGCACAAGGCTTTCAAATAACAGCTCTTGCTTGGGAGGTAGCATGTGAGAGACATTAACTCCACATTAGAAACTTTTTTGGGTTTGGAAAACGCTGATTTGTTGGGTAGGTCTGTGGGAGGAAGAGGAATTCAGAAGATATTCAGATGTTGACCAGAGACACTGAAAGATGAAGAGTCAGAGGAAGCATTTTAATTTTTCAAGGTTGCTTTTACTGCTGGTGCAACGTTGCCTTCAATCCGTCAGGATTCTCAGGTCCCATTTTCTTGCAGGATGAAATTGTGGGCTCCATGTCATGCCCTTTGCTGCCTCCTCCTTTCCTCAGCACCTTGGTGGTGGTGGAGCAACATCTGTGAGCAGCCTTGGGTGGGAAATGTTGGGTGCCCTGCTCCCCTGGAGCACCCAAGGGTTAGAGGGTCCGGAGGGAGAGCAAAGACTTTTCTTTGGATAATATCAATGTTTTTTTCCTAGAGGCTGATGTTGGGAAATCTCATTTTGGGTGAGAAAGATGCTATAATAGTTCAGCTACGGAGTCAACCTCACTTGGTGGACCAGCACAAGGTGTTCCCAGTGAACTTGAGCCTTCAGGGCATCACTCAGAGGCGGTGACATGGTGGGATTGTTGGGCAGCAAGAACAGGATGGATTTAAATCCCGCCTCGTGCTAAACTGGTACTTAAGGATGTTGCTGAAGCATGTACAAGATGGGTGTCGTCCCTTTTGGGGTTGTTTTTGTGTTGTACAGGTAATGACAGTGTCCTGGGCTGTGTTTTCCAGCTGTCCCTGCTCTGTGTGGGCTGGGTGCTCCCTGGCAGAGATAAATGAGTGGGCAAGTGCAATTACAGCCTGGCAGGGGCTCGGGACCAGCCCTGGAACACGGAATTGGTGTGAGCTCTGCTCCTGAATTCCTGATGCTGCAGGTTGTCCCTGAGAGCTCTTAGGGAAGAAAACAAGTGGTTATTTCTTTGAGTTGAAGGCGGTGAAGTCAAAGGCTTTATTTTCCTTTTTTTTCCCCTCATAAAAAGCACGTGTGAGCACATCTGTTGTGTCAGCTTGGGTAAGGAAATTGCCCCTTGGCTGTCGAGCCACCTCTGCAGCCAGTGGCAATTCCGAAGGCATCTGTAGGAAGCTGCTGACAATTGCTGCACGAGCTCGGCGTGGAAAACATCACCCTCCATCCGTGCTGGGTGCCAGCAACAGGGAATTACTTCATTTCCCCCGTGGAGCAGGTGGGAACTTCGTTGTACGAGGTGCCTGGGGGTTGCCTGTTCTCTGTATCGTCCTCTATTTATAGCTTCCATCAGCTCCTGTCTCAGGTTGGCTGGAATAGGGTCATTTTTAATTTGCCCTCCTCGTGGCCCAGAGGGACGAGGGGGTTTTGGTGCTTTAAAAGGCTGAGTAATGTGGGAGCCTGGGGATGAAAGCATTTCACAGATGTAGCACTTCTCCTCCTGAGCACCTCGTCCAACAGCAACCACATCAAGCTGTGAGGGATTACTGAATAATCTCTTTTTTTTTTTATTCCCTGAGCATGGAAATGTGTTGAAAGTGTTATTGCTTCCTTGGACGAAGTCCTAGATGTGAGGGAGAAATTTGACAAAGAGCTGGAGAGGAGAGAGATGGCCTGAAATGCTGCCAGTGTTTGCTGGAGGGATAAGGAGGGGAAATCTGGGGGGAGACCCGAGTGGAGAGTGGGTGTGGGAGAGGTCAGGGGGTGTCTGAGGAAGAATCTGGTTTGCCTGCAAGTGTTGGAAGAATTTTGGGGGTTTTGCTGAGCCAATTTGTCCCTTATATGATCTTATATAACACTTATTTTTCCTGATGGCAGCAAGGTGAGGTGTTGCAGCCCCAAAAGCAAGGTAGGAGGTGAACTGAGGGAGGACCACTTCTATTTTCAGGCTATTTTTTGATTGAATTTCCATCCTGAAATCACAGCAGAGTTGAAGTGGAGCCTCACAGCAGAACCTCCATCCACCTTCGTTGGAAAGTCACTAATTGTGTCCTGGTTTTGGAGGACACGACCCATCCTGGTCCTCTCCTGGAACCTCCTTCCCTGTTTGCTCTCAGCAGCAGAGCTGTGGTTTGAGTCGTTACTCATCTCTTGGGCACAGGGAGCACGTTTTGCTCCCATCCCTCTCATAGTTGTGATTCCTGGAAGTTATTCATGAGAAACATTCATCTTTTTAAAGGTACATGAATTCCGTGTAGGTAGAAAGCCACTGACTTTGAGGGTTCCACCTAAGGGGGGGTCTACATCCTTGGGATGGCAGAATATTCTTGGGTCATACGTTAGTGTATGAGGTAAACTTAATGAGTGTTTTGCAAATGATGTTGAGAATTCAGTGTAAAACAAGGTGTCTAGGCCAGTTTTCCCAGTTTTTCATCACCTACCTTATTTTCTAGCTTGCAAGTTAATGGAAATACTTAAACCCATAGTATAATGCTAAATTACTGAGGATAGAACCAAGCTGAAAATGAACCCTTGACCATAAAACTGGACCTTCCAAATATATTGATGAATTAACATGTCTACAACTTTCTGATCCAGCTTTTCGTGGTAGATCTAGAGCCTTTGTGCACCTCTCCTGCAAAACGTGCCCCTGAGCTTGGCAATCCAGGAATGTTCTGGGTGGGTTTGGCTGCTCTTGGTCTTGGCATTCCCGAGCAGTGATGCATGAAGTGTGGTAGGTGGTGTGTAATTTCACAATGCTAGATGAGGTATACCACTTAGAACTTAAATTCTAGGTTGAAATTGCCCATATTAGGATTTTTATGGTGGCTTTCTTTTTTTCCCCTTGGCTATAAAGTCAATATTTAATAAGTTCCATGCTTGAGAAGGACTCTCTTGGGTTTTTTTTTTAAGCCTTCGAGATTTATTTGAGCCTCGGTTGATGTATGGGAAGTAATTAGGTCATTGAAAGAATTTGTCTTAATGGGTTGCAGAAGTCGTGGTGATACCTCTGGAAAGATTTTGGGGCTGTTTCAGATGTTTTTGGTGGTTCCGAGAGGTGAACTTTGGAGAAGAAAAGTGTCTTTCTCTCCCAAAATATTTGCCTAGTGGTTTTGTTTAGAAGAAAGGCTCTCGTGTTTGTTTAGCAGAGTTGACTCAGCTTTGGTTGGTTCCCCTGGCTCAGCAGTGGTTTTGCATTTCCATGTGAATTTCTGGTCATTCCCAGGCTGGGGGCAGGTTTGGGGGATCTTGTTGGGCCACTTCCGATGGCTGCCTGGGGAGCTGGGCTTTGAATCTGGAGAAACTTCAAACACCACTGGAGTCTTGACCTAATATCCCTTGTATGTCACTCCCTGCTCCAGAAAAAACCCCAAATAACACGTAGTAACCCAGTGGCTGTGGAGAGGAGCAGGAGATAAAGGGCTCTGCTTGTGTTAAATGAGCTATCTGGTTCTGGAGGAGCTCAGTTCATCTCCTCTAGCGTTTGGGTTGGAAGGATGAAAGGTTGGGAGGAGGTGTTGAGGTTGGGGCTGACCTGGACTTTGAATTATTTCCTTTATCAGCCTTGGCTGCTTTGTTGCAGGTCCCCCTGTTTAAGCTTCTACCAGTTATGTGGGTGCAGAGTCTCCACTTGTCAGCTGGGTTGTTGCTGTAGGAGGAAAATGCTCCTTCAAGCAACAGAATTACAACTAAATCCATAAATTCATGGAGTCTGGTGAGGGAATGAAGTTATTTGGTGGCCTCCTGTACTGGAATGTAGACACCCTGGAGTACAGGCTCCTGAATTAAGATAAAATAGCATTTTTTTTAATCTTGGAGTGGGTCCTCTCAGTTGGCCTTAAAAGCTGATGGAGTTCAACAAATGGGAGTAAGGGTGAGAAAGAAATGAAGCTTAGGGCATCGACAAATCTTAACACTGGAGATATTGATGAAGCTTTTGATAAAACTTGGGTTGGTGTAGGCTTGGACCTTGTGTTGATGATCCTAGAGGGCTTTTCCAACCTTGGTAATTCTGTGAAGTCATCCAGAAGATCTGGACGTGGTGCCCACTGGAAGCTTCACTCCTGTTTCTTGCAGTTTCATATTTAAGGTGTAGTAGGAGCAGAAGGCTCTTAGGAGTGAAATTTTGGGGATTGTGTGGACTGCTTGGGTAGATAGAATCATAGAATGTTTGAGGCTGGAAGGGACCTCTTGGGATCATCTGGTCCAACCTCCCTACACCAGCAGGGACATCTCTACCTAGGGCAGGCAGACCTAGGATGACTTTGAGGTTGTTCCTTGTGAAAACAATTTTAAAGCAGTGTCACTTGATGGGGTTTTCACTTGTGTTCCCTCAGTTGTGCTGCTGGATAATCCCCGTGAATACCTCTGAGCTAACTCTCTTTTCTTTGCAGGAGAAGATGGCCAAGATGGAGGTGAAGACGTCGCTTCTAGACGACATGATAGGGGTGGGGGACATGGTTCTTCTGGAGCCACTCAATGAGGACTCGTTCATCACCAACCTGAAGAAACGCTTTGACCACAACGAGGTTTATGTGAGTATTTGTTAAAAGAACATCCTCTGAGGAGCTTGTTCTCCTCCTTAAATCAGTGTTTGTTTGTGAGGATACGAGGCTTGAGCATCATCTATTGTATGAGGGGTATTTTAAACCTTATTTGTGCTGTAGCTTTTCCTGTGCTTTTGATCTTTTCCATCTGGGATGGAAATTTGTCCTTTTTTTCCCTCTGATTTTCGTTTCAAAAACCCCCCAAAGCAAACAAAAACCCACCAAAAAAGCCCAAACCACACACAAAACCCCCCCAGTTGCAGAGGTGATGGTGACAAGAACTTTGATGCTCCTGTTGTCAGAGGATGTTGGAATTATTTATAATTCCCTTGCAGGATGTTGGGGCAGGTTGGTGCAGAAGCAGCACGTGCTTGGACCAGCTTAATTGGCGCCTGATATTTTTGATATGCAACAAAAATTCTGTTTATTAGGATAATTGGATTATAAATTAGAGTGAGCGTGGATGTCTGTGGGAGTCATCACAACCTTCAGGTGCATTAATCTCAGAGTGCTGATCAATAGCAATTGTGTCTATAAATTGCAATTAAATAGATGTGTTCTCTACTTAATTATAACTTAGCTCCCCCCTCAATGACTTTTAGTGTGCTGCATTTTCCCTTCTTGCCAAGCATTTGGATTTCGTGGTAGTTTTTCCTTTGCATCCTCCAGTCTGGGATGAGCTGAGTTATTTTTTATTTTCAGAGTTAGTTTTTATCTATTACCTTTTCTGGAGGTGTTCCCTTGGTAATGCACATTTTTTATTATTATTNATTTATTATTATTTGTTATTATTTATTATTATTTATTATTATTAAATTGTAGCCCCACTATTTGCTCCTTAAGTTTGGACTGACAATTTAAATTAAAATAAGACAATGACTTTCAGTATCCATTAGAACCTTGTTAGAGAGGAAAACAAAATACTCTGTATTTGTGGAAAGATTTTTAACACAATCATCATAAAAATCTTCCTGAGAGTTACATTCCCAGAAATTTATATCTTGAATTTTCCGTGTTCTTTGAGGGTGTTTTCTCTTCCCTCTTGGTCCCCTGGAGCTGTTGATAGAGGCAGGTAAATATCAAACTCCTCTTGGCTGCTCTTTCCTCCTGCTCCTGGTCTCTTAAGAAGCCAGAGGAGAGTGGGTTTCTCAAGGTTGGGTTTTTTTCCTCACTGGATTGCAGAGTATTTAGTGACATGGTTCTGTTTAATTTCGAATAAGACAGTAATTTAATTCAGAATAAGGTGATAATTTAGAATAATTGAAAAATGTAGAATAATTTGGAATAATTAAAAATTTAAAAATAATTTAATAATTTAGGATAATTCAATAATTCGGAATAATTAAAAATTTAAAAATAACTTAGAATAATTCAATAATTCAGAACAATTAAAAATTTTAAAACAGTTTAATGATTTAGAATAATTCCATGATTTAGAATAATTCCATGGTTTAGAATAATTCCATGGTTTAGAATAATTCCATGGTTTAGAATAATTCCATGGTTTAGAATAATTCAATGGCTTAGAATAATTGAATGATTTAGAATAATTCCATGATTTAGAATAATTCAGTGATTTAGAATAATTCCATGATTTAGAATAATTGAATGTCACTTTGCTGTAGCACCAGAGGAGCCCTTTCCTTGCAGGTGGGAAACCCTAATCCTTAAACATTATCTGTTGAAAAGCATCAACTGCCAGAAAAAAAGGATTTTTTTGTTGTTGATTTTTTTTTGTTTAGGGTTTTGGGGTTTTTTGTTTGTTTGTTTTCTTTATTATTATTTTTTCCCCCCCTGCATCACTCCCTCCTAGTTTGTTGCACTGTCATTTCACCTTTTTATCTCCAGGTTTCTTGAAAATTAAAATTAAAAATGTGGTTTTTAATATTATTTTTTTTTTTTTTAAGTCTTACTGTTTGTGAACCCACGTGATGGAAGCAAAATGTGGCAGTTGTTTTGGGGTATTAAACCCCAGATTGCATCAGTGGTGGGAAGAGCAGCCTGGGGCAGGGACAGAAGCATCTGCCAAATATACAAGTTACTTAGTTTGTGATGCTGCATTGTTTTATTTATCAAAGAAATGATAAATTTTGTATGTTTTAGAAAATGTTGCATGGTTGAGGAAGCTTTTACAACAGCAGCAGTTGGAATGATGCTCGTGGTGGCAACTAAAGGGCAAACTCTTCTCTCCCTTCTCCTTCTTGCCACCCACCCACTCTCTTCTTTCTCCCCAGACCTCACTCAGGACAACGACCTCTCAGGTCCTTCCAGGGGGACCTCTCAGGTCCTTCCAGGGGGCACCAGGAATGGATTTGCCCCTTCATGGCTCAGTTGGGGGGGTTAAGTTGAGCCCTCAGCTTGTAGGTAGGGCCAAAAGTTGTGTCTGAGTCAATTTAAGTCAAATGAAACTTACTCAACATCTAAGCAGTGAGGTGGAGACAAGGTTTTTAGCAGGGCTTGTTGTGGTAGAACAAGGGGTGGTGGTTTCAAACTGAGAGAGGGGAGATTTAGACTGGATAATAAGAATTTTTTGATTATGGGGGTGGTGAGAGCCTGGCCCAGGTTGCCCAGAGAGGTGGTAGAAGCCCCATCCCTGGAGACATTCCAGGCTCTGAGCAACCTGCTCCAGTTGCAGATGTCCCTGCTCAGAGCAGAACCTTTAAAGGTCCCTTCCAACCCAAACTATCCTGGGATTCTCTGAGATGTGAGGATCAGATTGAGCCATCAGTGACAGTGCCAAATGTCTCCTGGTAGCCAAAGATGACAAGATGAATGGGCTCATTGCACTGGAAGAGAAGACAAGTTTTGTCATTTTTAGTCTCTTTCACAGTAGGGATGTTTGATGTTGAATGTTTGATGTTGGAGATCCTGGTGCCAGCTCCACTTACCCCTTGGAAATCTTTGATCTTGTCCATCAGAGCTCCCCTTGCAAGATCCATTTAGATCTGGATCCCCTCATGGTCCCTCTTGTACCACCCTAGGTGTGGTCATTGCAAGCCCCTCAAGAAAAGCACCAAGTCTCATGCCAACAGGGCAATAAGTGGACTCCTAACAGGGCTAGAGCTTGATCACCCCTTGTTTTGATTTTATGTGTGTTTGATGGAAGGTTTAATGGGTGTTGGGTTGCATAGCAGAGGCCAGGCTGGAGGCTGTGCCTGTAAAAATAAGCGTGAAGCTGGTGGAGCTGGAGTCAGGCCAGATGTTCTCCTAAAGACCCTCAGGTTCTGCACTAACCTCGTGCCAAGTGGCTCTGGGGGGAAGGGCTGGTTGGGGAACGTGTGTGTGTGGATTGGAAATGGGCATCTTGGGGCTGGATAATGTCTGAGCAAGAAAAACCTCATTAGAAAGCCCTAATTGTTCGTACAATTACCGTGTGTTTTTGCAGCTCTGGAGCTTTTCATTGATGATATTTGTGTTGCTTTTTCACACCAGATTTTGCTGTAAATACCAGTGACAAAAGCCTGGGAGGGTTTTTCTTTAAGAGTAAAACGTGGCCCGTGGGCAATGCAGGGAACAAGTAGGAAAAAAAACAACCCAGTGTTGATTATTTCAAGGTTCCAGGGAGCAGCTTGTGCTGTTAAAACGTGTGACATGGAAAACTTCAGATACATTCATCAAACTCACTTTGTCTGTGACTGATGGATTTGGACTCGTTCTGCTGAACTCTCTCCCTGAACCTGAACCTTGGTGGGTTGATTTTTTTCCTTCTAAATGTGCTCAGCAATTATTTTTCCTTTGTGTTTTGGGATGCTGAGAAATGGGAGGGGGGGCGTCTCATACAGCGCCTCGTGAGTTGCAGAGGTTTGGGAGGAACTGTAGCATAAATATCACTCTGAAACTGATTTTTATACTGATTTTTGTTGCTTTGTGAGGCTTGTGGGAGCTGTGAGGAGCCTGGAGGGGGGCAGAGCTGCGTAGGCTCCTGGGAGCCAGCTTTGGAGGTCACATACAGCTTTTTTTTCTGCTGCCCTGCACATTTTTCCCCCCCTAGTTCTGTTGTTTCTTGAAGTCCTCCCAAATTTGCAGAGGTCAACATTTTGTTCCTTACAACAAAATGTTTGTTTGCCTTTTTTTTTCCCTGTCCTGGCCCCAGAACAGGCTCTTTCCCTGATGTCAGCGTTTGATTTGTCTCTGCTGCGCGTGGACTTTGTGGGCAGGAGCAGCCTCCTGGGACTGAGCACATGTTGTTTTATCACTCAAACATGGAATATTTGGCATTCCAGGGTAATAAGTGGGGTTTGAGGTAGCATCCTTGGGGCTCTCATGGTGTTCTGGCTCAACAGGCTGAGCTGCTTCCTCATCTGGAGGGTTTTAGTGGTTTGGGGGTGGTGGGTTTGTTTCTCACTTGACTTTACTCCACTCTATTATTGATTCACCCCTTTTCCAGCTGCCTCACAGTATTTAGGAGTTACCAAACTGCTGTCAGTCATGGTGGCTTTGTTCTGCTGCATCATACCTGCTGTTCCAGCTGCTACCTTTGGTGGAAGAGAGTGAAGGATGGAGTTGGGTGGAGGAGATCAGTTGGAATTGGGCGAAGGAGACCAGTTGTCTTGGTCTTCGTTGGCCTTGTATGGCCATCCCTCCATCCACATGGGAAAATCTTCACTGCAATATCATCGAATAATTGTTGAAGGGTTTTTTTAATCTTCCATTTTATTCCCTTTTGATGTCAGCAGGATCACGTTGGTCTTTAGTATGATGCTTTTGAGGTTGGATGGAGTCCTTTGGGACTCTCAGTAGCAAGTCCATGCCTTTGCTGCTCCTGCAGCAACATGCAGCAGAGTCTTCTCCCCTTGCCAGACCCAACCTTGCTCCTTTGTACCTTGAGGTATTTGTCCAGCAAGCCCAGCCTGGACCTCTGGTCCTCCTTTGGGAGGTGGAGGAGAGGCAGGTGTGGTTCCTGAGGCATTTCTGAGGGCTGGAGCAGAGCAGCCAGCCTTCCATCTGTGCTAGGAGCCCAGGGGACCTGAGTTCCTCAGATCTCCATCTCTTCCTCCCTCGGGGGATTCCTGCCTGGGCTGGAGCGATTTTCCCAGCAGTGTCTCCACAGTTTCCCCTTCTCCAGGGGAAGCTGCTGAGCTGTAGGAATAATATTGTTGCAGCTGCCACGGGCTGGGGCCTTGGAGCTGCTTCTGCTTCAGATGTTTGTGTGCCCAAGGCATGTCTTCTCCTCTGGTAGCTTGTGGTCTCAGGAGTAGGATTCTGCCTCCCTGGAAGTCTTGCTTCGCTTGTTATCTAGATAGAAGTCCCCTTGGTCCTCCAGCCCTTCACATCAGCCCCCTCTGGAGCTTGCCTGGAGTCAGGAGGAGAGATTTTTGCAGCCAGCAGGTTGGTTGCTTTTAGCCTTGAAGTGCTTTGTGGGAGGAGAGTTCCTTATCTCAGGGCAGCACTTGGGTTCCTCCCCTTCTCCTGCAGCTCCCACGACGCTGAGTGGAGCCTTTGAGGCTCTTGCTCGTAGGGTCCAATGCAGTGTCTGCATAAAGGGGTAAGAAAAGATGAATAAAGATCACAGAAAATTATATAAGTCTTATGGGCTGCATGTAGGGGTCATCATCTGCCTCTTGATGTGCCACTTTGAAAAAGAAGGTGTGGGAGGTGCCTACCATCGGACCACAGGGGCTGTTATGGTGTGGGCTCTGCCCCCAAATCATGGGAATTTATTTACTAGGGTGATGATGACATTTGGGGAGTTTGCTGGTGGTTTTAGAGGATGTTATATGAAAATAAAGCCCTAAATGGAAGGTCAGTGACAGATTGCATTGCTCAGTGGGCTTCTGAGCAACCTGACCTGGCTTGAGATGTCCCTGCTTGTTGTAAGGGGGTTGGACTGGATGACCTCTGGAGGTCCCTTCCAACCCAAACCATTCTATGGTTGGTAAATAACATAAGCAGAAGCATCTAAATAGTGTGAAAACATGATTGTCACCTTGAAGAACATGGGCTGGCCTCAGCAGGAGGCTTTGCTCCCATCTTCTACTCATACAGCAATAATGAAAAGTGCTCTTGGTCATGTTTTCACCGATGGTTTCTCGGTGTAGATGTTCTCCAATCCTGAGCTGCTGTTTGCTTGCAAACCCAAGGCTTGATCTGGAGTATTTAGAGGCTTCCCTGTGCCTGCTTTGGGTTGTCCTCCTTCACAGGTCTCATCCGTAGCCGCGTCCTGCGTGGGAGTCGTGTGTGTTTATGTGGCAACACCCCCAGGTAGGCAGAGAGGGGGCTGGCCAGGTGATTAACCTGCTTCATTAATAACACCCTTAGGGGCTGTCCCAGCCATGGTGTGAGCTGCAACGATCACTGAGCAGCAGGGAGATTTCTGTGCCCTGGAGAACCTCAGGAGGACCACGTGTGCTCATGCATCCCTTGAAGTACTCACTGACTTGCAGAGAGAGCCACTTACATGGCATTAAACACATCTAATAACTTACCAGGGTTTATTTTTAGTGTTGCTACATCCAGACTATGTTTCTGGGGCAAAAATGAGGTGTCCAGCAGGGTGGTCTTGACCAAGAGTTTTAATCATCATGTGCTTGTGGAAAAATCCAGTTTTATTTCTTCACTCACACAAACATAATTAGAAAGGACTGAAAAATAGCATCAAGGAGAAGTTTCTCTCTATACATGGGGAGAGAGGGAAAGACTATGAGGATCTGGTTTGTATTTTCACTTTGCTGCAGTCTGGCTCTTGGAAAAGTGAACTTTTAGCCTTGGCTTCCAGGGAGGGGGTGGAAGAAGCTTTTTCTGATCTGTAGCAGCTCCCTGATTGTTACGGTCTCTGGAGAGCTGAGCAGGAGCTTTGTGGAGATGCTGCATTTGCTGGGAATTACTGAGGAGAGGAGTGAAAGCACAGAAGGTTGGTTTGATGCAGAGTAGTGCTGGGTGATGCTGAGTCCAACCCTTGCTGGATGTGGGAAAATCCACACAGAAGCTCCTCTTGGAGGAAATCAAACTTTTGCTGATCCCTGTTGAAGGAGATTAAACTTTTGTGAGTCCCTGTTGGAGGAAATCAAACTTTTGTGGGTCCCTGTTGGAGGAAATCAAACTTTTGTGGGTCCCTGTTGGAGGAAATCAAACTTTTGTTCATCCCTGTTGGAGGAAATCAAACTTTTGTTGGTCCCTGTTGAAGGAGATCAAACTTTTGTGAGTCCCTGTTGAAGGAAATCAAACTTTTCTTAGTTCCTGTTCTTTCCTCCTCTTGAGGATCCTGGGGTTGGACTTTCATACTCCCTTCCAGATGGTGCCCAGAGGTTGTGCCCCTGCTCTGAGCTGATGAAGCAGGAGGCACTGGCTCCACACAAGGTGCAGCTGCACAGCTTGGATCACGGGGAGGGTTTATTTTGGGTGTGCAGACAAGCCCTGGAGTATTGCAAGATGAAACCTTCTCTTGTTTGTGGTTTTCAAGCACCCAGCCCATCCCTCTCCAGCAAAAAATGCAAACACTGACATTGCTGCACACAGCACATGGAAAATCAAAGCACTAATGGTCTAAGGTGGGTTTGTTTTCAGCCTTGATGCTGCTTTTTTCCTTATTCTTCCCAAACATAGTGTCTTGCAGCTTAGTGAGTGTCCCACACCTGAAAAACACAATAGCCTGGAAGCATTTAACCCTTTTATGGTGGCCAACCACTATGAGAAACCCAAATTTGAGTGCGCGGCGTGATTATTTAAATAAGAGATGATCTTTTCATGAGGGACTGATGGAGTTTGTTAGAATGGGAGCCAGCAGCAGTGCAGTGTGGGATTTGCCAGGATCTGTTTGTGTTTGAGAGAGCTGAGAACATGTAAATACAGGTTTGCTCTGCAGCTGCCACCTCCTTGGCCTCAGCTCTCCTGGGCAAGCAGCAGCACACGTGCTCAGGAGCTGGCAAGGGCCAGAGCTGCAGCAGTTCAAGCAAATATATCGAATAGAATATTCATCTTCATTTATATAATTTTGCCTGGGTCACATTTTAAAACACCTCCCAAACCCAAGGGGTCTCACCCCTTCTTTGGTCTTACTTCAGTGTCTCTCATTGCAAAGGTGTGATCTGAAACGGTTCAACATGATAGGAATCCAATACACTTAAGCATAATTAATACTAAAGAAATGGGCAAATTAATACCAAAGAAATGGGCATTGTGCATGTCTGGGATATTAAAACTGGTCTGTATGAGAGGAATAATCATTATCCACACTAGCAGTCTTTTATTTTTTTTACTAGAAATTTATTTATTTATTGATTTGATGCTCCAGGGTTTAAAAAATAATCTTCATATACTGTGTCCAACAGTGTGAGATGTTCTGGTGAACTGAAAAGGCTCTTCTCAAGCTGCCTGGTCCCTGTTGACCACATTTCACCACCATTGCTTGTGTGTCCTGGCTGCAGAGGTGTGTTAGGACCTGCTGGGCTCTCTCTAAGGTTCTTGCAACCTCTCAGCCACAGAGGTCCACCAGCATTTCGAGCAGGTTGTTGGTTTCCAGCAGTATCTTTCCCCAGGGCTTGGCTGAGAAGAGGCTGCAGGTTCTCCCAAGCAACATCATCTTGCTATTCAAGGTCTCCTCTTAAGCCAGGCTCAAAGCTGGTTGGGTTAGAAGGGCACAGAAGGCCTTCCAAGGTGCCTATAAGCTTGAGGTAGCAGCAATATCTGGAATGATTATGTTGGCTTTCAATCCTAGGAGAAGAAAATTCAGCATCCAAGTGTCTTGGTCATTGGATCTCCAACAGTGATGTGTAACAAATACTCTCAGCTTTTCCAGCTGGATGGTGGTTTAGGATTTTCTTCCTGCCCAGGGAGCAGGGATGAGTTGTTTGGGTTGTTTGGATGCAGAACATCTTGTCCTGACGTGACCCTGAATGCTCTTTTCCACAGATGAAGTGTTCTCCCATTAAGTGTCGCCGTGCTGCAGATGCACCCGTTGATAAGCAAGGAGTGAGAGTCATTCTGGGCTGGGTTCTGCATGGACACACCAAGGAGGCAGGATTTGCCTTTGAGTTACTGCAAGACAGCAGAAACTGGGAGGAAGGAGCATCTGCAGAGTCCCTACTTAGCAAAACTCAAGCAGATCCTGCCCAAACTTGCTTAAGGAGCTCATAGCAAAGCCAGGACAGAAATCACATCTCCCCACTGCGTTCTGCACGTCCATCACCATGAGGACATTCCTCTGGGCTTGCATTTTTGTCCCTCGAAGAGGGAAGAGGAAGGATCTCTAGTCCCTGGGGTGCCCCGGGATGCTCTCCCACCACTCTTGGGCTTCCAGCTCTGGAATGTTTGAGTGCGTGGCGCTCGCTCCCAGATTTAAGCCATTTATTTAGTTTGTTTACAGGAGGGTTCTGGTGGGAAGGCAGATGGGATGTGGGAAAGCTGCTTTCCGGAGCTGTTGATCCCTGTTTGTGGAATCTCACAGACCACCAGTAGCTGTTAGACATCAGCCTTGAGATATTGGCTTCTGTAGGGGAGGAAATGCATTAATTCTTGTGAGCAGCTTTGCAGCAGAACCAGTGATTTCTTGGCATGCTTTGGGTTGGTCTTTCCGATGGCCGTGAGTGTGGCTTTGTTGCTATAGAGTCACTTGACCTTTGGAGATGTTGGTATTTTAGGCAATGGTCTGTAGTTGTTCGTGGCTGGCAATAAGCAGCTGACTTGAGTTCCCAAAATACAGCATCTAAGCCATACTTAGCCGTGGTCTTTAGAGGAGATGCTTCTAAATAAATCTCGTGTGAATGCCTGTGTTCAGAATGAAAAATCAAGGTTTTCCCTTTCATCTGTCTTTACCTTGGCATCTTGGGGTCCTTCGGTGAAATCGTAGGTTATTATGGTGGCAGAACAGCTGAAAAGGGCAAGTCCAAAGAACTCCTGCTCCAAAATACAACCTTCAAGGCTTGGCCTTCACCTCTCTCCTCCTGGTACTTCCCAGCACTGCTTTCACAACAGGCTGAAGCCACAAATTCTCCAGATTTAGGAGGAAGCAAGTGGATACATTCATGCTTTATCAGGGAGGAGTCCTTGTGAAGGCTGGAGAGCTTCTCACCCGGGGGTATCTCTTGTCCTTGCCAAGAATCTGTCGGCTTCAACCCGCCAGAGCCTCGTGTGTTGGGAGGGCAAAGCAAACACTGCAGAAGGGCAGATTTGGCATTTTCTTCTTGTTCAGCCAAGGAGATTAGACATGGATGGCAAACGCTTTCCTCCTTAGGGGGGAGGATGGCCACAAAACTAGAACAGTGTTGGGTTTTCTTTTTTATTTATTTAAAATAAATGTGTCTAAGCACACACTGCAGCATGTGCTTGAAGGAGGCAAAAATCTTAATTGCTCTGGGATTTTCTCAGCAGTCTCTGTCTGCATCTAACAGTGGCTGCTGCTGTTTCATAAACACTAAAAGGATGAGCTACCAGAGCCTCTGGGAGCCTCCTGCTACTTGGTTTATCACCGTGGTCCAGCTTGGTTTAAATGGGACAGAAAATGCCCTGTGAGTTCCCAGCTTGCCTGGAATAATGGGGAATCTGCTTATTGGAAACCCACGTTTCTCCAGCTGTTATTTCATGGTCGTGAAAGAGGTCCCAAAGACTTGAGGCTTAATTAATCTTTGATCAGTATCTGCAGGTCAGGTTGGAAGGGAGGTTTTGCCACTTGGGTGTCTTTGGACGTGGCCCTGGCAGCTGGTGGGACATGGAGGGAGCTGTGGGGCACCTGGCTTGATGAAGGCGGGTTAATTGTGTCGTGTGCCAGCACTAATTGTGGTGTACAGTATCAGTCTTAGCATCATAGAATCATTTAGGTTGGAAAAGGTCTCTAGGATCATCAAGTCCAACATCTCCCTGACCTCCAGACCATGTCCCAAAGCACCACATCTACTTGTTCGTTGAACCCCTCCAGGGATGGTGACTCCACCACCACCTCCCTGGGCAGCTGGTCTTCATTCAGCTCAGCAGTGAATGGGACCTCCCAAAGTAGAACGTTGCTTTGCTCCATCTGCTTTCCAAGGGTGATGGCAAGTATGGTTAGGATCTGGAAATAAGAATTACCCTTCATGTCTGCTGAGGAACCACAGCAGGGCTTCGACTGGCTCGGATCCTGAGAGTCAATCTCTCCTGCCCTGAGGTTTCTCCTCTGTGAAGTTCTCCTATGCCCAGGGCTCTGTGGAGATGGTGTGAAGCTCCTCCTTGGGGGAGGGAGCCCAGGCTCACCCCAGCCTTGCCTTGACGTGGTTTTGTGGGGGTGCCTGAGGGCTGCCAAGGAGCTCGTGTGACATTTGCCATGCAGATGGGGTTGGTTCTCCAGGAACATCTGTCTCCTTTTTCCTTGCCCTTCCCCAACTGAATTAATCACAGAGACATTGTGTGATTGGGCTTCCTTTTAGAAATGTTCCTAATCTGTAGAAACAGCTACGGTGGGTGTTGAGGGAGATCCAGGAGGTGTTTTGGGGTAGCTGTACACATTTATTCATTGCTACAATTAAGCTTTTGTTTGTTTGTGCATAAATATTAAAGGGGAGAACAATAGGCAAGCACCAAAACGACGTTAAGAAGAGAAATTCTGATTTTTTTTGTGTGTGTTTTGTTTTCCTCCACCAGACATACATTGGCAGCGTGGTGATCTCCATCAACCCCTACAGATCCCTGCCCATTTATACCCCCGAGAAAGTGGAGGAATACAGAAACAGAAACTTCTATGAGCTCAGCCCTCACATGTAAGTACCCTGGAGAAGTTCTGCTCCTCCTCCTGGCCTGGCACAGGGTCCCAGCTGCCTCTCCCCTCTACAGGTCTCCCTTGACTGCAGCAAACAAGGCACAAATCCCACCCCCACCCCCCTGAAATGGATTTTTATTAGTTCATCCTGGTTTCCAAGGGAAGTCAAGAGGAGTTTTTCTTTGTCTGGTGCGTTTAGATCCTGGGATGTGCATTTCAGAACGTGCCATTGTTAAAAAGGGGCATTTATGGCTGGGTTGTGAAATAAATAGACTGTTTTCAAGGAAATCTGCTGCTTTCAAAGTCCAGATTGCCTCTAGGTATTAAATATGGTTGAGTCCTATAGTTTAAGATCTAAAACTCTTCATTTCTCTCTGTACAATGCAAAAAAATGTAAAAAAAAACCCCTTATCCACTGTTTTTCTGCATTCACCATATAGTAACTGTAGGAAAATAAATGTTTGGTCTCCTCTCTTCTGTGCTGGGCAGAAATGAGCCCATTCTAAATATAGAACACATTTTAAGGCTAAAATATATAATATCTACACAAATGTGCTACAAAGGTTGGACTTGATCCTAGAGGTCTTTTCCAACCTAAATGATTGTAGGATTCTATTTGCATGGGATGTAAATCCCAAGCCTAATTTTAGGACTAAAAGGCTGGGGAGTAGGTAAAATCTCTTATTCTGATTTTTCATTCCCCTTCTGCATTTCCCCTCTACAAGAGTGAATATTGCAAAGAAGTCCAAGGACTTGCCTTGAGTTTCTAGATCTGACATAACCTGGATTATTTGGACCTGGGCAGAATTATTGGGATTAAAGGAACGTGGTTAAGCCCTGTCCATGACAGGCTTTGATCACAAGGTGTGGGTGGCATGGCTGAAAAGCCCCATGTCAAGAGTTGTGCGTGTTATTTTATTCCGATTAATTTTTTTTGCCTTCACCCTTCATCTGGAACTTCTCCCCAAACTCTGCCTGAAATGCAGGCAGCCAATTAATCAGATAAAATAAGCTGCTGGTAGTTCTTGGACCTCTTGGATCTGAGCTCTGGCTGGGCTCAGATTTTCTCTCTTCCCAGTTTTGTTTAGCAAGCAGAATTTCTTGCTAAGTGAACTTGTTGCTTGCTAAAAGAACATTCTGCTCTGGTAACTTGCTGTGAAATTTGCTGTCATTCAAGGGAGGGTTTTAAAAAGAAAATCTGGGAGTTTGACATTGTGAAAGTCAGGATTAAATACTTGGTTACATGTTGCATCAATACGTGGCAATAGATTGATCTCCACATTTTTCCACCTCTCTTGGGAGGTGCTTTTCCAGAATAAAATGCTCAGTAGTCATTTTTGGACATATTATGTATGTATATTATGTATTTTTTGGTAGAAAAAAGTCTGATAAACATCATTCATCACTAACGGTTCATCTGCCATCTCACAGCAAGAACTCCTGGGGTCCAAACACTAGAAGTCCACAGTAGATTGAAGTGAGGAAATGTTGAATTTTAGCTGGACTGCATGATAGTAACAGATTTTCCTTGCGAGTTTGGACAGGGTGCAAAGTCATGCAAAGCCAGCAGATGAATTTTTCTTGGAGAGATCCCCTCTCTCCACAAATCTACTTTATTTGCTATGGCTTCTGTATGAAAACATTGTCTTCTGACACATGCTAAGTGGAGGAAATGTCTCTAAAAATACAGGGTGAGGAAGGTTGAAAGAAAAAAACCCGAGTTTGGAAAGAAAACACGGTGTGAAATATAAAGTGATGTCACTTTCTGGTGCCCTCGCTTCCCTTCCCACCTGTCTGTGGGAGCTCCTGAGAACTGCAGGAGCACGGGAGGCACTTTGATCTCTGCTAAAATTAGGAGACTTCTCACACCATCTTTAGAAGAGGCTTTTTCAGATGCTGTAGATGCACAAGTGCTATGTAGGTTGCCTTACACCACACTAAACAGCTTGTCATCCTCTTTAATGTATAGCCTGAGGATCCATGAGAGGCCACACAGTCCAAGCACACAGAGCTGGTGCTTGAGTGCTCACCGTGAGGTGAGCTTAGAGGGTGGCCATGTAGCCAAGCCCAGGTTGCTCACCACTCATGATGGTGCCATCGTGGTGCTGGCCAAGAATTGAGTCTAGGACAGAGCCAGCGTCATCCCAGCCTTGGAATTTGCAGCTAATTCTAGGGTTGCCTGGTCTGGGAGCAGCAGGACACCATTAAAAGCAGGGTTCAGGCTGATTGCAACCATGCAATCTTCAAGGGGGTTTTTTTTTAGCTGCTCAGGACCTTTAATGAAGAGGTGCTGGGAGACAAATTGCAGTTTGTGGTGTTTCTTCTGACGTGGCAGAATTATTGGGACCAAGGGGAGGTGGTTAAGCCACGTTGGTTTGTGGCCATGTCGGTGCTGCTTTGTCTTTGATGCGTAAATCTCCTCTTTGGAAGAGTTGGTTGTGGGCAACCCCCTTCTGCCATTTAACTGTGCTCTGGGCAAAGGCTTTTGGGTCCTGCTGCATAATCCTGAGCAAAGCAGAACTCTTTAGAAACTCCCTTTCTGATGTATATGACCCAGAAAGTGTGTCTAGAAATAGACTGATCGATCCCGTGCTGCTGATTTCAGCATCTCCTTTGTACAAAGAATTAATCTCATTTTTTGCTAGCTAGAAAAATGCAAATAATTTGTTGCAGAAAATTTCTAGCAGTGGTTTGGCTGTAGAAAACTGGTTTATATGGCACCAAAACTCTTCTGTTGGAAACAAGTGAGTTGTTACCTGTTGGCTTGATAGCTCAGGCCAAACTCTTCTCCAAAGTCTCTTGTTTTGGAGAGAACCTTCAGGTTTGGGAATCCCAGGTTTTAAAAATGAGTGTTTCTGGAGCAGACTGTTAGGGGATGTTCCCAGAGCTCCTGGGAAATGAGGAATCCAGGTGGTGTCTTGGTTATTTTCCAGTATTTTCGTGTGACCTTGTGTCTACGCTGGAGGTGCGTGCAAGTGTTGGTGTGATGGGTTGGTGTAGGGAGGAGAATTGTTGTCCCAGCTTGGTCATCAAGTGGAAGCAGAAGAAAAAAGAGAGAAGAATATGATGACGTGAAGGAAATCCATATCTGAGATCTTCTTCCATCTGTGGGCACTGAAGGAAGCACTTAGGGAGTGAAACAACCTGCTGGTGTGTTTCCTTAGCCCTAATCTGGAAGAGGAGGGGAGCAACCATCTCCTCACCTCCTCACCTCCTCTGTCTGGGAGATGAGTGATGCTTTAGTGATGCCACTTAGGACTTAATTGCAGGGCTTGGGCGGGGCTGCTTTGGTTTGATGATCTCTGGCAATTAGGGTGAGGCCAAACAATTCCTGGGAGGAAGTTTCTGGGCAGGTGGTTTTTGGGTAGCGTTATCCCTGATAAAATTCAAAGAGATTTAATTTTCCTGGTTCACTCCTCTCTAAATCCAGCACTGTTGGTCTAGACCATGTATAATAAAATGCTGCTTTTCTAGCCCTCCTGCAATGCTAGTTTTCCTGCTCTGTGGCTATTTGCATCCCTGTAATAGGAAGTTTATCAGGCTTTTTAATTGCTTTTGGTTTGTTTGGGGTTTTTTTTAAGTGTTTTGCTAATCTTGCTGGTTTCGTCTTTATCTCTAAGGCAGCATCAGACTCACAGGGCAGAATATGACATTATGCTGGATTTGTGCAGCCCTTACACCCCTGCTCTGCTCTTTAGTTGGTGTAATTGCTCTTTTAGTTGATGTAATTGCTGGTTTCTTACCTGGTGGCTCAACTCCACAGCAGGGACAACCAGGCTGGCTACCTTGGTGATGTCCCTTGGCTTCCAGCTGCTGCTGGCGTCTTTGAAGTGAAGGAAATAGGGAATAAATAACTTATTTTACCATTTATTTGTAACCATCCTGCCCTATCCCTTCCCTACCAGTAAGGGATTTGCTCTAAGGGGTTGCAGAGAAGGTGGTTTCTGGCATTTCTGGTCCTCACCTCATCTCCTGGCTCCTTGTAGGGTGGCTTTTTGCTCCCATTTATATCCTGAAACACTTTACCTGCTCGCTTCAGGATTATCAGAGATTACTTTAAATTGGGGGATAAAATGGGAGGTGCCAACTGTGCTGCTAAGAGCAAGCTGCAAGAAAATAGAGTTCAGAGTCAACGTGTGTTTGGGGGTTTTTTTTAACTATTCATTTATGTGACTAACTGGGAAGGCAGGAGAATACCTGGATCCAGCATCTACTCAATTCCACTTATTTCCCTGTATATTTTATTTACTTCTTATTAATTCTTTAAAGTCCTGAAGAGCCAGTAGTTTTTGCATTAAAAGCTTTCCAATTAGAGGCAAAATTTGCAGGCAACCAACTGACCTTTATATAAGCTACCAGCACAAAGATGGCAACTCAGTGCCTATTAAATAACTTATTAATAGCTTATTAACGTTCCCCATTGCAGCGACCACCATATTAATAATTATTGGGACAAATCATCATCCTGTGGATACCTGCAGTTAACTCTGAGGGTTTATTCCTTTGCTTTCCAATGTAAGCAGTGAATATCAGAGTTTTATTTTAGCTGCAGGCTTTTTTTGCTGGCATTCCAGGATTGCCTGTCTCCAACACTGAGGTTACACCAGCCCTGTTTCCTCCTTGATTTAAGCAAGAATTTTGGCTGAAGGGCACAATAAAAGCCCAGCTGTGAAGGAGAGGTTTTATTTCTATGTAAAACTAAGTTTTTACCTTGATTTGGTGCAGAAGGGGGTGGTGGGGTGAGAGCCTGTCCCATAGGTCAGTGCCCTTCATTGCCCCAATATGTTTATTTTAGCACTTCCTTTCCAGTTGGTCCTTTTTTCATCTCAATTTTATTTTGGGGAAGTTTTTGGGGTGGGTTTTTCCTTTTGTTCACCTTGCAGGTCCACTTTTTACAGACCTTTTGTTCTTATTCCCATTAATTCCTGACTTCTCCAGAGACTTGGTCGTTGGACTTGTTCATGTGGCTTAGTAGAGCCTCTTTTAGAAGAGATTTATGGTCAAGGGAAGATGCATTTCAAGGGTCTGGTGGCAAAATTAAC
The DNA here is from genome assembly GCA_013401335.1 of Brachypteracias leptosomus. Taxonomy (NCBI): domain Eukaryota; kingdom Metazoa; phylum Chordata; class Aves; order Coraciiformes; family Brachypteraciidae; genus Brachypteracias; species Brachypteracias leptosomus. The sequence continues at coordinate 172,158 of VYZX01014999.1, forward strand.
CCCTGGGCAGAGAGGGAACGTGGAATCATAGAATGTTTGAGGCTGGAAGGGACCTCCAGAGGTCATCTGGTCCAACCTCCCTACACCAGCAGGGACATCTCTACCTGGGGCAGGTTGCTCAGAGCCCCATCAAGCCTGACCTTGAAGGACTCCAGGGATGGGGCCAATGACTCCAGGGATGGGGCCAGTGACTCCAGGGATGGGGCCAACATCTGTGGCTGGCAGCAAACTTGCAATTATGGAGGACTGACAGTATCTGTTGGTTAAAGCCATGCTGGGATGAGCTGAAAGGAGAAGGGGGGCAACCTACAGAGAATATTCAAGTTTATTTTGGAAGGGGCAGTGCTGGATGTGGTGTATCCATGAACATAAATCCCTCAAGCATAGAGATGAAAAAGGGTCTTTTTTCCCTATATTTTGCACTTGATGGGAGGCCTCAGAAGCCCTTGTGAGAAAACAAGAGTTTTGAGGAAGGTGGTTTTGATGTGTCCACACTTTGATGTGTCTGTTTTGATGTGTCTCTGAAGAGCGTTTTGGAGGTGCTTTGTGAACTTGAAGGGTATAATAAATTTATTTTTATTACATTTATTTATTGGATATTTATTTATTTTATTACATTTATTTGTTGAATATTTATNTTATTTATTAGCTTTTTCCTGACATTTGAGCAGGGCTATTTAAGTTGGTTTGGGTAGCACATAATGCAGCCCAGTGAGGTTTAGTCTCATTGACCAGAACATCAGTTGCCTGCTTGCTGCCAGTAGGAGATTGCAGGAAATTTTGTAATAATGCAGAATAATATAGGAACTGACGTATAGTGGTTGTAAGGAGGCTCAAGAAGTGTATATAAAGAGCCTGCAAAATCAGTGTATAGATGAATGTCGTGCTTTATTTTGATTTTTAAAATATCTGGGGTGAATTTAGAGTGGATTCCAGAGCCCATTTTCCATCAGTCCTGGAAGCAGCACTGCCTAAATTAAGGCATTAAAAAGCCCTTTAAGCCCTTGTTGTGTGGCACTGGTGCTGCCACTCTGGGAGTGTGCAGGACATGAGGTTTCCAAGGTGGAAATGGACCCAAGGCTCACCCAGACATCAGGAGGTCTGGCCAGGTGGAGCCCAGGTGGGGATTTGTGCTGCTGGGGCATTAAACACTTCCTGGGCTGGGGAGGAGTTATATGGACTACAGGGGGTATAAAAACCATCAAGGCAAAGGTGTGTCCTGGGATACCCCAGAGGGGACTCTGCTGCTGGTCTAGCACCTCTCTGAAGCTCCAGCAGCACCTCTCCGAAGCTCCAGCAGCATCTCTCCATTTCTCTGAAGCTCCAGCAGCATCTCTCTGAAGCTCCAGCAGCATCTCTCCATCTCTCTGAAGCTCCAGCAGCACCTCTCCGAAGCTCCAGCAGCATCTCTCCATTTCTCTGAAGCTCCAGCAGCATCTCTCTGAAGCTCCAGCAGCATCTCTCCATCTCTCTGAAGCTCCAGCAGCACCTCTCCGAAGCTCCAGCAGCATCTCTCCATTTCTCTGAAGCTCCAGCAGCATCTCTCTGAAGCTCCAGCAGCATCTCTCCATCTCTCTGAAGCTCCAGCAGCACCTCTCCGAAGCTCCAGCAGCATCTCTCCATTTCTCTGAAGCTCCAGCAGCATCTCTCTGAAGCTCCAGCAGCATCTCTCCATCTCTCTGAAGCTCCAGCAGCACCTCTCCGAAGCTCCAGCAGCATCTCTCCATTTCTCTGAAGCTCCAGCAGCATCTCTCTGAAGCTCCAGCAGCATCTCTCCATCTCTCTGAAGCTCCAGCAGCACCTCTCCGAAGCTCCAGCAGCATCTCTCCATTTCTCTGAAGCTCCAGCAGCATCTCTCTGAAGCTCCAGCAGCATCTCTCCATCTCTCTGAAGCTCCAGCAGCACCTCTCCGAAGCTCCAGCAGCATCTCTCCATTTCTCTGAAGCTCCAGCAGCATCTCTCCGAAGCTCCAGCAGCATCTCCATCTCTCCGAAGCTCCAGCTGCATCTCTCTGAAGCTCCAGCATCTCTCCATCTCTCTGAAGCTGCAGCTGCATCTCTCCGAAGCTCCAGCAGCATCTCTCCGAAGCTCCAGCAGCATCTTTCCATCTCTCCAAAGCCACCCAGCTGTATTGCTGTGACAAAATGATTCCAAAGCCACCAGATCCACTGTCTCAAACCATTTCCATCTCCACAGCCGTAGCAGTTGGTGGTACCATCAGTCACAGGATTGCTGTGGTTGGAAAGGACCTATAAGATCATTGAGTCCCCATCCCTGGAGTCCTTCAAGGTCAGGCTTGCTGGGGCTCTGAGCAGCCTGCCCTAGGTAGAGATGTCCCTGCTTGCGTAGGGAGGTTGGACCAGATGACCTGTGGAGGTCCCTTCCAGCCTCAAACATTCTATGATTCTATGTATGACTATGGCACTTGTCTCTNTGCTTGCGTAGGGAGGTTGGACCAGATGACCTCTGGAGGTCCCTTCCAGCCTCAAACATTCTATGATCATCTATCTCTACCAGGCCACTTCTACACCAGATCCTTGAGCACCATACCTAAGTAGCTTTAAAATACATCCAGGGATGGAGATTGAACAAGTCCCACTGCCAGAGGTCCACCTGGGTAGGTAGAACCATCTCATCCACCAGCTCCTCCTGTGGAGAGCTGCATGTGCTCCTAGCCCCCATTCATACCCAGGGAATTTTTTGGGGAGAAACTTGCAAAAAACCCCAAGAATTGGGTCCCTTTAAATCCTTGGGAGCTTGTGAGGGCAGCTCTTAGTGGAGATGTGTTCCAGATGCTCCTGGGATTGTCGTCATGGTGCACGAAGGAGAAGGATCTTGGGGCATCCTCCATGAATTAAGTGCTGGCTCAGAGCCCCAGCAAAATGGGTTTATTTTCAAATATTTACTCGTGCCTCTGTACACAGAACATTTGCACGTCAGGGGCTGAGCCCCGGGTGGTTCTAGTTATCTCTGGTGATGGTTTTTAATATATGAGTGTGCTCCTTGTAGCCTGTGTTTATTTGTAAGCAGGAAAAAATTCAGAGTTTGGGTAGTGAGAGCAAAGCTAATTAACAAAACGACCCACAAATGCCTTGATTTCTGTTGGGTAGCTGGAGATGTGTGTTAATGCTGCAATAGTCTCAACTTTTGAGGCCATTCCTCTCTTTTTCCTGGAGCTGGAAAGTCCTGGCAAGCGTTCATATGGTGCCTTTGATATTTTTAGGACATAAAATGCTGAGGTTTATTTTTTAATTAATTCACATGAAGTAGAATCCCTCTAATATCCACAAAAGCCATTCAGTAGGGCTGAGTTTTGTGAATGAAGTGAGCACTTGATTAAAGAAGGGAAAGCACTAGCAGAAATTTTTCATTTTTTGAATGGATTTGTCAATATTTCACTGCTCTTTGCCCCTTCTCAGCATTTCAGATAATTCTCCTTCCAGCTCTTTGTTTGTACATTTAGGCCAGGACTAGGAGGAGCTTTATTTGTGCTGCTTAAAAGTTGTTCTGGTTAGAAAATTGACATGGCAGGACTTGGAAATAAAAGCAGTTCTCAATGTTTCATATACCTTTAAGTGGATTTTTAAGGACAGGTCCAACAGCTTCATTTTTCTTTTTATTAGAAAAGAAATAAAATAATGATTTCTGGGATAGTTTCTGGGATAGTTTCTGTAATAATTTCTAGAATAGTTTCTGGAATAGTTTCTGGGATAGTTTCTGGAATAATTTCTAGAATAGTTTCTGGAATAATTTCTGGAATAGTTTCTGGGATAGTTTCTGGAATAATTTCTAGAATAATTTCTGTAATGATTTCTGGAATAGTTTCTGTAATAATTTCTAGAATAGTTTCTGGGATAGTTTCTGGAATAATTTCTAGGATAGTTTCTGTAATGATTTCTGGAATAATTTCTAGGATAGTTTCTGTAATGATTTCTGGAATAGTT
>VYZX01015000.1:10274-27154 GCA_013401335.1 Brachypteracias leptosomus
AGAAAATCTGTTATTATTCTTGTCACTCTGGAAGGTTCTATGCTTTAGATGACAAATGCAGTGTTGCTATTAGTAAGTACTTGTTTAATTTGTTTCGGGGTAGGGCAGTAATGGGAAAAGTTGAGATAACTCCATGTTTCTGAACTCGTAATTACAAGTCTAGACCAGCTGGGAAGTTCCTGTGTCAAACAGCTGATGATCCATCAAAGGCACTGCTGCATCTGACCTATATTAGGGTCACTCTTCTGATTCTTTTCTTCAAGTTAATTATTTGCAAAAATCAAGTAATTCTGTGATACACAGCTGAGCTATGTATATCTTTGGGTTCTGGAGTCCTTGATTTTGAGCAATAGTTTGCTATTGCAGGCTTAGTGTTTTCCTGTTATAACATCAAGTGATACAAGAATGTTGGTTCCTTTGTTATTCTCAGCACAGAGCTGTTTTCCTTAAGTGAGCTATAGAGTGATATCCTGTTCTTTTTTTTTGACTTATCTTTGGTGTAAAATAGTCAAAGCTACCATTTACATGAGAAGCAGTGAATTGTACAGATATCACATTGAACCAATGCTGACAAACAGTTTCAAATTGTGTAATTCAAGAGTTCTTAAAACCTTGCCAGTTATAGATGTAAATAGGTATTTATATTGTTAGCCTTTTTATCTCTTTTATCTATTATCAAAAGAGTTTTAATTGCTAACCTTTGAGTTTGAAACTTCTTGCTTTGTGATCTTGGCTTACATTGTCTTCTGGATTTCATATACCAAGCTTTGCTTATGCCCAAAGCAGAATCTCACCTCTTGCTCCTCCTTCAGTTAAACAAGTGGATTTTATGTGAGTTGGTTTTTATTAAACATTTTCATTCCTCTGGAAAGATGTTTTAATCTTCAAGGTGCCATAATTGGAAAACTAATGTTATACCACTCTGCTAGAGAGAATTGTCATTGTCATCATCTGAGTTTGAAATGCCTATTTAGATAATTTATGGCACCAAGATCACCATGTACTTCCTACAGAAGCATTTCTTTTTGGGTCTCATCAGGTAGAATTAATCAGTGGCTTTTCCCCTAGTTCAGAAATGAACCTCATGTTAAAAAAAAATTATCCTTACAGACACTAGGATAAGTACCATTTTTTTAATCTTCGTCTGAGACACACCTGTACTTGAGTTGTACCCTAAATCAACCTGCCACTTGCAGGAAGCAAAAGACTTTGCTGTAGACAGAGTGCATAGTGCCTTTGCTTGAAACAGACCCTCCGGTAAAGCTGTCTCTGAAAATGGTATGCAAACTTTGCTATTTAAAGAACTATTTATTGCTATTTATTATATCCTGAATAGCTTAGAATGTTCTTGCTGGGAGATCCTTATCATTTTAAAAATCTTTTTCATGTTTAGTAGATACAGAGATAAACATTTACCAAGAATGTACCTTGCTACATGCCAGAGTACTCCTTTTAGGGCCCACTTATGGAAATTTCAGTTGATATTAATAAAAAAAGCCTTTAATATTGCTAACTAATTATTACTTGTATCAAACTTTTTAGAAGGTATAGTTCAACACTGAGTATGGAAGTAAAGATCTCTCCCAAGATAATCTGTGCGTACAATAGCCTCTAGTTTTAGTTGTAGAAAGATGTAATTTTATTATCTGGTCTCTTAGTTTTCTCTTATTTCTTGCTTTAGCAGACCTGACTTCTGAATTCCATGAAATTTGTGTCCTTGCCTGGTAGAGCAAAGAATGTAAAATAGTATGTCACTTTTATTTATTTTATTTATTTCATTTTTGAGGTTAATTTGCAACTAGCATATATATATGTATTTTCAGATTTAATACTTATGATAGAATTGAGCCAGCCAGTGTTTTGTTTTTTTTTTCACAGAGTTTAGGTAGTGCTTCTCTATACAGCTGATTTTATGTCATGTGGTTCAGACCCAGTATGTTCAGTTTGGTTTTGCCACTTAATCTAATTCTTACATTATTTTTTGATCTACCCTTGAATATTACTGGTCCTTAAACTGGACAATGTAATCACAGAGGACTGGGGAGAGACGTGGAAAGATGATATAACAGTGAAATGGTGCAGCTAATGAAAGAGAGAGCATGTCTGGTACATATTGCATCTCAATCTCATAAAAAGATTTCTACTAGAAAGCTCAGCGTTGTTTATTGAAATTAAGGTTTGTCAGCTAAAGATTGAAATTATAGCCAATGATATATTTTACCTCTAGAAGCAAGGATATTCTGGAATTCTGGACAAATAGCATTTCTGGTTGCTGTTGTTTTGTAAGTTTATAGGATGTTATTAAGACCAGCAACTTAGAGCTGGAAGCCCCTAAGCAGTACAGATATCATATGACCTTTACCCTCTGTGAAAGGGGATTTTATTAAAGTCTTGTTTCTCCAGCTGTGTATATACATTGAGTCTATATGTAGCATTAGACTTTTCCTGGAGAGGAAAAAAAAAAAGATATGGGGGCATGTGTGTACCAGTTCACTATTACATGAAGCCAGAGTAGACCAGGAGGTTGACTTAAGTTTCTCACTCTAGGTCTTATTGTTTCAAGGGGCCTCTGATTTGAGGTCTACATAGTTCTGATATGCTTTCGTAGTTCAGCCTAATTTATTAAGATAAAGGTGAAGAACTTTGTACAGTGTGGCCAGTGCAGTCTGTTTTTACAGTTAGTAAATTGTATAGTCAACATATTGTCTTTCCTTCAGGCAAACATTTCTCATTTATAATAATTTGTGTACCGTTACCAACTGAATTTTTTCTATGTATCACCAAAACTGAGCTGCATGCTGTAAAAGGGAAATTTATTTTTAGAACAGTGTGTGGACAATGTGTGTTGATACAGTTCCATAACACAAGCAAATATACTCACCAAATCTGCATGGATAAAAAAGATTGACTGTAAAGGTAGGAAAAAACTCCCAAAAGACTAATTGATTGACCAGGCCTTTCTGAAGGGGGTGGTTAATGTCTGTAATTGCATGAAGGACAGAGACTTCCTGAATAAGTGCATGTTTAAGTACAGAATCTTCCTGCCAAGTACCTTTTTATAAAAGTACCTTTTTTATCCATTTAAAAATTTGATTTTAGGAGGGTCTTATAGCATACTACTGGCTCTAGTTGGAATGTATAAATATTGAGAATATGCTGGATGTTGGCAAACTGAGCCTTCATTGAGCTCTTCGTTGAAGAAGAACTTCCTTCATGGTCAGATCTCAAAAAGAGCCAAAATGGATCTTCTAACTCATGTGACAGCTTTCCTCTTCAGAACATTGCTACTGAAATATCAAGTATTCTGGGTCATCTTTTTGTCAATCTGATGTAGTAGAACACTGCACTCTGTCCTATACAAGTATCTTCTTGCCTCATATATGCGAGGAGAGTATGCAAGGTGGTCGCCTTGTCTTACATGCCTCAAAAGCCAGAGCTAGGGGGAAAGTTTTTATTTCTAGAAGGGCCTGGAGAACCAAAGGTTTGGACTAAAGACAATGCTAAGCAGACCTGTAACACCTGCTGGTACTCAAGGTTGATAGCAAACCAGCTGATGTTTACTGTTGTCCAAGAGATTATGGAGCCTGGCTTGTTGGGAGAGAGAGGACTGCACTCTCAAATTTGGTATTTGGAAGGTTTTAGAGGTGAATTTTTAATCAGAGAGATTGCAAGTGGTTAGAAGTTTATTCACTTTTGAGGAAAAATACAGAGGTTTACAGAGAAAAGGCTATAACATAGTCTTTGGAAGAAAGTAGGCAGGAGAGATACAAAAGCCAAAATGACATATTTCTTGGAGAAATTACTGTTGTATTTAAAAAGTGTACGTTTAGCTTATTGTTTTAACCTTCTTCTCTGCTCGCTATGTTCTTATGAATAAATGAAAAATATTGTCCAAGCTGTTTTCTGTCATTCTATTTATGATCTGGCCATAGATCCTGGAAGATAAGCTTATAGCCAAGCTGATTCCAGCTGGACCTACTGATGTAGGAATGTCTGATAAACAAGCAGGTGACATAAACAGATGTTCCAGTCTCAGAACAGGGTGAATCATGATTTTCCTTGGAGAGATGTATCTCATTCAAAACATGTGAGAGAGGTCAAGGGTACAGCTCACCCCACAAGCGTATAACAGGCTCTCTAGCTCAGCTGGAAGATGTTTACATACAGGCACCTCCTTTGTTCTGAGTAGGTTGCAAACCTAAGTGTGCTTTTTGAAAAATCACACTTTCACTGCTATGCCAACTGTTTGTAATAACTGACTCCTACTATTAAAAAAAATAAAACTGAGAAAAACAATTTATGTAAAAATTCTATTTTTATCATGTAGAAAAGCCAACGGGTATTTACTGACAATTCTTATACTATTATGGAATTCTAAACATTTTTTTCATGAAGCAGTTAAATGCATTGGCATGACTTTAGAAGAACAACATTGTGGCCTTTTAATTTACTGTCTATTAATCTGATACAGTATAATAAAATTTGAATGTTATGAGAGACAGAAGTTCCAAAAGTTAAAAGCTTCCAAGATCGATAGTTTTGTAAATTGGTTTTAAGTATTTTGAATTTATAACTATCATTATGTTGCTAAATAACATTGACTCTGGAATGACTGACTTCCTTTTGCAGTAATTCAACAATATTATGACATCTATAGTGAGCATAAAAATCAGTGAGGTAAGTTCAATGAGGTAAGGTTAGTGTTGAAGTTTTATTAACAAAAACTTTAAGTATTAGCACATGAGTTACAATTCCCATGTGTTTCCCAAACTTTGCTGGAACTGAACTGAATATCAAATTCTGACCTTTGGACTAGTTGCTTTAAACTACCTAATTTTAGTGGTAGGGGTAGGTGAATATATAAATTTGAATAAAACAGCTGTTAGGCAGTTGGCTGCATTGATAAGCTACATATGATCAGAATTCCTTGTGGCATATAACATTCCACAAGGATGAGTTTTCATCTGCCCGAGGGAACCATTTATATCTTGGCTATAATCTCTGCTTTAGCTAAAACCTTTTCTAGTGCAGTTTGACCAGTCAGTATTACCAATTTTCTCTTTTAAAGAGCAGCATAATCTGGACTAGTGGAGTAAAAGGATGAAAAAGAAAAATCATGATGGATTAGTAGAGATGGTGGCTGGTTAAGCTGTCAGGAGGGAGGCTGGGAGCTTTAGGAGACCTGTAGGTGCCATCATTCAAGGAGTTTCAATTTGGAACAAGAATATAAAGCCTATTGATTGTACAAAATTCAAGTGTCTGCAGCTGTGAAATGTGACCATGTTCTGCCTTTTCTGCCTTGAATTTAACATGGATCAGATGATTTTGAACAAAATAAATATGTTATACTATGGATTACCAGGTATAGCCATTGCTTTGAAAAAAAGTCATGTTTATTATATCAGACTGAAAAATGAGGGACAAATATGATGAGGGGATAGTTTTCAGTTTATTGTTGTGTTTTGGAATATTTTTTTTTTTTACTAGCTCTGAAGTGGAGAGTACAGTTGGGACATTTTAAAGACGCATGGTAGCCTTTCTATACTTGCAGCTCAGTTTGCCATATTTGCAAAAAGGCGCATGTGAGGATATGCTCTCTGTACTCATAACTCTCTAATTCTGTACAGAAAATTGAAATGACAGCTCTTTCTAAAAATAGTTTAAACTAGTTTTTGTAATAAAAACTTAGTATATTACATTCCCCAGATACGTGTGGATGTATAAATACAGGCACTAAGATATTTAATAGAAGTTTGTTTTTTTGATTAACTGAAGATTGCTGCATGATACACTAAGAGAGTAAATAGTAGCACAGAAATGTGCCAACAGCCCTGTGGAGCCTGTAGTGGTCATCAAGAAGGGAGAGAATGATCATCCAAAAGGGGAGAAAACCAGATTTTGGACACAGTGGCAAATACTGACTGCAGTGTGTGCTGGAGCAGAGGTGGGGTTAGGAGGGAGGCTGACAATGGGTTACAGTTTGCCTTCTCTGTTACCCCAGGTGCAGTGCTACAGTACGCTTAGTGCTTGACTAGTAAATTCAGAATTAGTTTAAGAAAAATACAGACAAACCTTTGCTTTAAATGTATTTATTTATGATGGTAAAATAAATAATTCTCAACAGAGAAACACAGTAGTGCTTCTTCATGTTTTACTTCCTCATGGAACTCAATAACCCTAAAACCACTTTCATAAATGGTATGTATAATATGGCTTATAAGTTAAACAGCTAACAGTAAGGAACTTCAAGAAATAGATGTCACTACTGGAGCTGGTCATGAGTGGTGGGTGATGACATGAAGATTAATAAAGTTCAACTTTGAATTTGGCAATTTTTGCCACTTACATGAACTTTTCTTTTCTTCCTAAAGTATAACCCAATTCTGAAGTTTTTGCAGTGTGTTGTATATTTCCAGAACAAGTGACAGAGTTTATTGTATTAAATAGTTGAAATAAGTAGTTGCTGAGAAAAAAGTTGACAAAAATAAAAAGCCATTTACTTGGATGGAGGTCTTTGAAATGCTTTATGTGTTAGCTATCAGATCTGGTTTTGCTTTATGTTTCTGGAAAATGATGGTGGTGTTCAGATTGCCAAGTTTTACTAGTAGATGTACTGCCAAAGCTTGGGAAAAATAAGTCAAGGACTCTTAAAATTACATAGTGTTGAGTGAAAAGCCAAAGAGAGGGGTTTTGTGTACCAGAAATCCTTATCCTTTCAAATATAAAATTATATATCTGATGCTGTAAAATGACCCATATTTAATTTCCTTTCAGATTATATTTAAAATGCCATAGAAGTAAAAGGAGGAGTAACAAAATGGCAGGCATTTCTCATAGCATACTGGCATGCTCATTTAGAATACTTCATTGTTTCATTCTTTTTGGGAGAGGTGATTTCACAGTACCGTTTTCAGGGAAGAGATAATTTCTAATATTGGCAAATTCATCCTGACTATAAATGAAGTAGTATATTTTGCTTTTTGTCTTCCATAAAATGAGGAACCGATTTAATAGCTTTTTGGTTTTACGCCATCTGGAGTTTCATATTGACTTATGAAATGATGTCATACATGCTTAGCACCAAACAGATACCATATAGTAAAACGTTGCATGCAGTTCAGCCTGAAGTAGTTTTATTTCACATTATGAGAAGTGTAAAAGTTTTGGTTCCTGATTACTGGAGGCAGAAGGAAGAATTTAGGGAAGAAGAAAATGACTGACAACCAATGTTCTTGTAAACCTCCATATTGCATTCCTGTGAATAGGAAATAAATCTGTACACCTAAGACCACACACAGTTTGAGTTGCATATTCAGTCTCCCAGACTGGCATTGGCTCAGAGTTCTACCTCTCTGAAAACTTACATAGAGCGCTGGTTTCAGAATGGCTTCTCGCTGCGTATGTTACTTTGGGGGATTGTAGTGGGTCTGTCTGANCCCAGCCAGGGTAAACCCACCACAGGGATGATATATCTAATCTCTCAAAAGACCTGGACTTGATTGTGTAGGTGGATTTTTGAATTAAAGTGCTCTGCTGTATCAAGATATCTGACCACTGGTTGAGGAGATGTAAGAAAATAGAGAGATTTGAGAGATTTCTTTTTTAGTTTGTTTTTCTTCCCAACATTGTGTCAGGACACCATCTAATTTGAGCTCTACAAAAGATAGTTTCTGGAGAGGAGGACTAGAAATAATTCTGTTTCCTGTACTTTTCCCCTGCAAGAAGAAAAGGATGGCACAGGTTGAAAACCTTACTGTGTTACAAATATTATCATTTTCTGTTCTTAAAGGTTTTAGTCTGAGCTTCCACATATATTTGGCTTTAATTATAATATATTATGGTTAAAATATTTCTACACAAAGGATGATAAAAAGAGGGAGCATCAAATAAGACATTGTCTTATAAAAGCATAGGAAAATGTATGGTTTGCAGAAGATCAGTTAGGATCTCCATAATGCAGACTGAAACATGGGAAATGCTGTGTCAGTAACCCAGGTCACTAGCTTCTTCTCGTCATATTTGAGACAGATTTCTGTTTCAACAGGAAGGTGAAATTCCTCATAATTCTGTGAAAGTCAAATTCTAGCTAGAACAATAGAGCATTGCTGACCTATGGTTCATTGGAAAGGGCTGGGAAAGAAGACAGTTTAACCTCTTAAGTGTGACATTGGATTTGCTGTGACTTGGAGATTACAGCATGGATTGTTATGGAAGTATTAGAGTCCCTGACAGAGAACGTGTGGTATAAGCTCATCTTTTATATCTGTGTCAGCAATGATGGTTGCTTCTTTGGCTCTGGAGCAGGCAGAACCACTCACCTGCAAGACAGAGAGTGTGGGTAGGAGACATTGGGACTGGAATGGAGGATCTGCCACCTAAGGTTGTGGTTGGACATGCTGTAATTCTTCCTTTCCAAAGCTTGCATTGTCCTTATGTGTGAAGTAGGGTTGCTGGGATCAAGGTTCTTTGGCTGTTTCAAATCTTTTAGAACGTTTTTCTCAGTACAATTGAAGCTGCTCTGCAGTTATGCTTTAAAGCTTTTATTTGAAGCTACCAAGGCTAGAAATAAATTCTTAAAAGAAAACTGAGATAGTCTTATATTAAGAGCAATCTCTTGTGGGAACTGTGGCTGTAGGCAGAAGTTATACCACTTATATCTAAATGTATTCAGATCTGAAGTCTGTATGCAACTTCTTATGTTAAAAAGTTGCCATGAAGCTGAAAGAATTGATCTGTGGTGTCAACTCTTTGCATGAAGATGTGTAGAATAATCTATTTATGACATAAGAAAACAATCTGTTTCTGCATTTAGAGTCACTCCAGACAACTCTGAAATACTAGGTGCCTGATACTTTGTGGTGTGGTCAAGGTCTTAACCCTTGTGCTGACTTACAGGTTTTCCTGTGGATGGCTTGAAGGCTAACCAGTGAAAGGGGAGATGGAGATTGTGTCTCTGTGGATTGAGTTTTGTGTGTTGCTTTTTCATGTGAAAGAAAGGCACCATACACCTTCTCTTGTCCTTCCAGGTTGAATTTGTGTCTTTATTTAAGGAATAGAAATAATGTATTAGTTGCATTTTGAGCTGGCTGGTGGTGAGAGGAAGTGCAGAAAGGTTCAGTCATGTGGTGCTCTTTAAATAACTGTGTGAGGGCAGGACTGAGAAACTGAGTGGACAGGGCTCTGCTCCTCTTTCCCACAGGGGCTGTCACTCACAGACTTGGACTTCAGCCCCATCTACTCACCCTCTCAACCCTCCTTCTTGTGTTCCCAGTTTTAATGGCTAGAATTTCCATTCCCAAGTTGAATCCAGTGAGCCGTGATGACAGAGTGTGGGAAGAAATTTGTGAAGAAAAGTAAGGATTGTCTGCTTGGCCCTTAGGGTGTAGACTGGATGGGTAGAAAAGAAAACACTATTGGCTCAAACGGCCTGGTTTAGCCAAGCAGAACAGAACTGCAACAGCGCATGTGTAAGCTACTGTGTTATCCCAGTCACTAGGGAATGGTATTAGTATGTTGTTTATCAGTGAGTCTAATCACCTTCATCTCCCTTTGACTTCAAGCATTAAACTTCTGCCTAGTGGCAGTTGGAAAATGGGACTTGCAGTGCTTGACTGAAGAAAAACCCCTTTTGGAGCTCCTGCTGCAGAGTTATGATGAGCTTCTCAGCTGTGGCTTAAAGGCCCAGCAGAGATTTTTGTGATTTAGCTTAAGGGATTGCTTTCAGACATGAAGCAAATAAGTGGTTAAATATAAAGAAGATGTGGTAATGAGTTTCAGATGAGGTCTTTTATGTTTCTTAAGAGGTCTGAAATTTTGATGTTACTACTATTTCTTGTTTTCTAGATTAAAAAGCTGTATTTGAATCTCTACTGCACCCTGCATACAAACTGCAAGATCTTATTAGTGTAATGTTGTAAAAAAGGTCTTAAAAAAAAAAAAAATCCAGGAGAACATAAATCTTTTTTCCAGTGTATAGAAAAGCAATGAGCCATTTTAAGAGCAGGAAGAACATACATTTTGAGATCCAATAGATCATCTAAATTGGTCCCAAACCAAGTTTTAAAATGGCATTGCAAAGACTTTTGCTTTGAATAAATTTGACGTTACAAAACTCAGAATATAAATAAAAATAAATTAGATTTGCTGATTGTTTTGTATTTTACTAATATTCTAATTAACTAGGGAAAAAGTGCTTAATAGATATGACCCATTCTGACTATTCCAACTGCAGAACTTAAAAATACCAAAATAACATTTATGCCCTTTCAGTTACTTCCATCTAGCTTTTTATTATGAAGGAATAAACTTTATAAATTTTAAGGCAATGTAAACTTTAAACCCTTGTCCTTCAATTTCTGACGTTTGTATGTTTGAAGTTTGGATTAATCAATCTAAAATTTCTCACTTTCCCGACTTCCTGCAGCTCTCTTGTAGATGGAGAATTATTCTAGATTGTCACGTTACATGTTTTCAGTGCCAGCCTTGCCGTCTTAATGTCATATCTTAGAGTCAAAACAAGCCTATGTGGGTCCACTTAATAAAGTTTTGAGAGCTGCTAAAGAAAACATTATCAGAAAAATGGTCTCTAAGGAAACCTGTTTTTGTAATAACAAACGACTTATCTTGGGTCTCTACTTTGCATGAAATTATAAGCCATTCTAATGACTTGCAAACCTTCCAGAAGTTCTCCATGCCCATGCTGCTGGCTCTGTGTGCTTTCTGTTCTACATAGCATCTTTCTCTCTCTGGGTAGAGCAGAAGGGCAAATGTAGAAGTAGGTCTGTAGCAGTATTTTTAGTATCTCCCTCTTGGACTCATAAGTTTTGGTGTTTTAACTAGCCTTCTGGAAAACTAAAATATTTCACTAAGAATAAACTCCTTGAATTCCATACCCGAGGCTAGAATTTGGGAGTTTAAGACTGCACAAGGAATGCAGAATTGAATCCATAATGCTTAACACTAACAGTAGGTTGGTTTTGTTGATCTCTTTCTCAAAATTTCATTGGTAAACTATGTTTTCTTGTATTAGTTTATTTACAAATGAGCCTTTAACAATGAGGCTCACACACAAAGTGTCTCTTTTGGTCTTTAAAAACATGATGTATGATGAAATCTGTTTTTTACCCATTCTGTTATATTTTAAGGAAGCTTTGACAAGATCTCTCAAATAACTTTTTGGAAGTTCTTGAGAGCCAATAATCAGAATAGTGTATTAGAAGTTCTCAAATACTGTAGCCAGTTCCCTCCTTTTCCATTTCCTTGAGCAGTACCCTGTCATTTAGATCTTCCTTTCTTGCCATTTTATTCCTTGCTTCACAAAATGTTTTTCTCTTTTTCGATCGTATTTACGCTGCTGTCCTTGAAGGTGGTGGCTGCTTTTCTGCCCTCGCATCATCTTATAATGAAGGACCATCAACTATTTTTCCTTCTTATTTCCAAATGCTTTTATGGGTACCCAAGCTTATAGAATCATTTAGATTGAAAAAGACCTCTAGGATTATCAAGTCCAACCTTCATCCCCACGTCTCCCTGACCCGTAGACCATGTCCCAAAGTGCCACATACCCTTATTATTTTAACACCTTCAGGGGTGGAGACTCCACCACTTCCCTGGGCAGCCTGTTTCAATGTCTAACCACTCTTTCAGTAAAGACTTTCTCCCTAATGTCCAATCTAAACCTCCCTTGGTGCAGCTTGAGGCCATTACCTCTTGTCCTGTCATTAGTTACTTGGGAGAAGAGACCAACACCAGCCTCACTACAACCTCCTTTTAGGTAGTTGTAGAGAGCAATGAGGTCTCCTCTCAGCTTCCTCTTCTCCAAGCTAAACAATCCCAGTTCCTTCAGGCGCTCCTCATAAGACACATTCTCTAGGCCTCTCATCAACTTTGTTGCCCTTCTCTGCACCTGCTCCAACACCTCAGTGTCCTTCCTGTACTGCAGTGACCAAAACTGGACACAGTACTCAAGGTGGGGTCTCACAAGTGCCGAGTACAGGGACACGATCACCTCCCTACTCCTGCTGGTCACACCGTTTCTGATACAGGCCAGGAGCACACTGAGCACACTGCTGGCTCACGTTCAGCCAGCTGTCCACCAGAACCTCCAGGTCCTTTTCTGCCAGGCAGCTCTCCAGCCGCCCTTCCCCAAGCCTGTAGCATTATCGGGGGCTGTGACCAAAGTGCAGTAGAGTTGCTTATAGAAATAACTGTATACAAATAGTAACCAGTATCAAGTGATCTATGGATTGTTTCCAGACCAAGTACTTACTAGCAAGTAAGTACCTAACCATTATTTGAAAACAGTTTGAATCGTGTTAAGAGAAAAATAAAGAAATGAGAAAATCAGGGCTATGTACACCTTCTGGGCTATTAGAATGCTTTTTTTTTTCCCCGAGTTTCTAAAGGTAAAAAGCAGTTATGTAACACAGAGCAAGTTGGTGAGGTTTTTATTAAGACATTTTTGCTTAGGAAAATTCTTGGAATATCCCTTATTTTGCAGACAGGGATTTGTGCCTACTACAGAAAAGTACAGTTGTTGAGGTTTTGGGTCAATCCACTTACAACAGATGCTCTCTGTTAACCCCTTCACCACCTTAGGGTCACCTGTCCTGGCCTCTCCTCCCTGAAGATGCGGCCTTTCACTTTCTGCACCCCCCAATGTGGTACACGTGATCTAGCAGTGACCTCGGTCTGCACACCAATCCTTGATAATAACTCTAAACATCAAGTGTTATCACTACTAGAAGCAGACACTGTCTGTGAAAACATGCTGTGAGCTTCAGAAGGTGCAGTCAGTTAGCAGAGACTCAGATAAAAAGTAAAATCACTGAACAGAATTGGTTTGGTTCTAACTCAAACCAGGACATACAGTAAGGCCCATTTGTTAAGAGACTTATGCAATACACTGGAGGAAAGTGAAGAACCTTGTCATTTCCCTATTTGCTGTATCCTTATTGAATAATTCTGTTTCTAGATTACTGCTCTGTGCCAAAACCTGTGTAGTGAGTGTATTATCTGAGAATTCCACTTTTTTCATTTGTGCTTTGGTGCTAAAAGTGCTTTCATTTTTTATTAGATTTTAACAAGTAAAAGAATCTCTTAGTCCAAGATAAAGTTGGAAAATCTACATATGAAAGTAATATAACGTTTCTTAAGTGACAAAAAAGGGGAATTGGAAAAAAAAAAAAAAAAATGCTAATGATCCTTACCAAAACAAGTGTTTTATTTACTTGCTGTAGGTGGATGCCTTGCGGTTACGATTAGAAGAAAAAGAGACCTTTCTGAATAAGAAAACAAAACAACTTCAAGACCTCACAGAAGAGAAAGGAACCCTCGCTGGAGAGATTCGAGATATGAAAGACATGTTGGAAGTAAAAGAAAGAAAAATTAATGTTCTTCAAAAAAAGGTAAAATTGCTGGTGAAAGATTATGTTGTAAAACTTTTGAGGCACATTTAAAGGAAATGTATTTATTTGCTGTAGTGCATTATTTTTAATATATTAAAAAATGCAAGGAGTAATTCTGTAATAATCAAGTAGTTCTCTAATATAAAAATACGTATTACTGTTTTCCATGGGAGTTTTTCTGTAATACTGTAACTTAATTGTATTATATCACAAAAATATTAGGTGCTGCACTTTCCACAAAATTATTGGGGTAAAATGAAAGTACTATAAATTCTGACAAAATGTATTATTCCTCAACATCAGGGATTCAGTTATCCTTATTAACACTGATACTACTCTTTCTATATAATGTAAATAATATATTTATAAAATGTATTGGACTGCTAAAAGATTAGGATACTGTTTTGTTTCTTTAAAGACCTTTCT
This sequence comes from Brachypteracias leptosomus, assembly GCA_013401335.1. Taxonomy (NCBI): domain Eukaryota; kingdom Metazoa; phylum Chordata; class Aves; order Coraciiformes; family Brachypteraciidae; genus Brachypteracias; species Brachypteracias leptosomus. Next base: position 24,107 of record VYZX01015000.1, read on the forward strand.
GTAGGGAAGACGAAGGCAGTGGGGAAGGAACCTAAACTAAGTCAATTATCTGCTTTTCTGGTGAGGTAAAGACCCTAAGAAGGGAGGCTCTCTCCAGCCTTATTAGTCTTATTTCTAATTTTCCACTAAAATTTAGCTAACTGCATATCCTCTCTTTGGGGAGTTGGATTTAATCATTATAGTTTCCACCTGAGGGAGTGGGGAAGCAATTTCCTGGAAAGGCATCTCTGCAAGGGTTTTGCAGACAGTAGTAGTGTGTTTATTTACCATATCCTTCTCATGCTCACAAAAATACTTATGCTAGCAGGTATGTTCTCTGTGCGTTGTGTGTATCACTCTTTATCATATATAGATGCACTTGTGCGCATACAGGTAAATGGAGAAAAAGTTCCTGATGTCAAAGACATTTTATTACTTCTCCCCTCCTTTTACAGCCATGCAAAGAAACGTCTACTCCTTATCCTCCGTTATGTAGGTAGTTCATGTTATTGCAGTTTTCTTCCAGGATTCATAAAGGGTTCACATGGTCTGGCTATGCTTTTGTCTGCAGTTGATTAAATGCAATCTTTAAAAACCCAAGTCCTTATTTTCCAGAAACTGAGAAGATGGCTTTTTCAGGCCCAGGAAATAAGGCCTATCAAAACTGGAGTATAGGTAGTTGCCCACTTAAATCTTATTTCTGAATATTTACCTTGATAGTAGTGGTGATGATGTAAAGATGGCAAACTTCAAGCCTTTTCTCCTGTGTTGAATGCGATTTAATTCTGGACATCTCTTGGGAATCTTGAAGAAAATAATGCATTTTTTCCTATGGTTTGTATTCTAAGAAAAACCCCCAAACAACCAAAACCCAAATGAAGTAACAATTTACAATTGCTCTTATATTTAGATCTTGAGGAAATGGCTCATTAGGAAGAATGTGGATTCAGTGATCAAAATTGTGATGAATATAAGTTATTACAGAGCTGTTAGCACCATCTATCTTGGCCATGTGCTTAGAAATATGCAACATACTGTGTTTTCCTGGTTTTAATACATCATGGCTATTTTATTAGGGCATGCAGATTGGTCTTGTCTCTTTTGCAGTTGAAATAATCACTCTCAAACTGCACTATCTCTTTTCATTAAATCAGAGTAAACACGTTATAGCCTCATGAGCTCTAATATACAATGTGATAAATAAATCATGCTGACTACTAGGTGCAAAATCAAAGTTTATACTAAATTCTTTAAAATTGGAAATACCACCCGATTTTTTTTTTAAGGTTTTTATTCTGGTAAATATGTCTTCTCCAGGAGATTTTCGAAGTCTGATTTTTCTACTATGGCTAAATACTGGCATTTTTAAATAATCACATTATCTTAATACATAGATTTTAGCATGCCCCAAAATGCTAATATCAGTTCTTCATTACACCATTATCTTGGTTATAGGAAAAGAATACCATATTTCAAAAATACATTTTTAAAATTACCCTTGAGTCACATTTTCAGCTTTGGATCATTATTTTACTTATGCCTGGCTTCCAATATGTTTGGAGGTAAATTCACTCACAGATAATTTGACTAGAGAAAAATTTGATTTAAATATTGTCATGTTCTACTCATCCCTTTTATTTAAATAAATCTAGAGCGTGATACTATAAAGGATGTTTTCACAGTTTACTTTTTTGTGTGCCTGATCTACAGTTCTTTAGTAGAGAAGTGGACATCTAGGCTTTTAAAGTCATCTGGGGGAAAAAAAAATAAATCTACTTGTTTACTTAACCTAAGCGTTCAGCTTCATTTTGGCAGTTCTTATTAGCTCATGACTTCTCATGGTTAGCCCCTTTGAGCTTCCCAGTATCCTTGGCAGCAGAAGCAATCTCATCTCTGGACCACAATACTTGCATGCAGAAGAGAAGATGTTCAGTGTTTGTCTACTTTTTTTCAAGAAGCTTTCCTGGCATTAGTGCCTTTCTGTTCTAGAAAATTTTATCCTCAGTATGTGAGGTTGTGTCCCAGTGCATTCATACCTCAGAGTCTGTTATGTCAAAGGTAAAGGGAGCAAAGATCCTTAGGCAGATTGTTCATTTAGTCGTGTTATTTCAGAAGTATGTTGGACTATTTATAGCAGGAATTCCTAGTGGTGTAGTATTCTAATTGTATAATTTTTGGAAAGTCACTTCTCAAGGATTTTCAGATAGTCTAGTAGTGGATGCTGTGCTTTAAGAAAAAGATTGTCCAAAGTATGTCTTCTCATTCCAGGTTTGACATGACTTTCCAATAGCAACCATATATAAGACTAAATTTTGATGAAAAAGTATTTCATACACGTTGATCACAGTAATCTTATCCTTTATCTGAATCTAATTATGCATTTATCCTTTACTCCTTGCTGGATTCATAGAAACAGAGAATGGTTTAGGTTGGAAGGGGCCTTTCAAGATCATCTAGTTCCAACCCCCCCCTGCCCACGGCAGGGTCTTGAACACCTCCAGGGATGGAGCATCCACAACCTCCCTGGGCAGCTTGTTCCAGTGTCTCACCACCCTCTGAATAAAGAACGTCCTTCTAATTTCAAATCTAAATCTACCCTCTTCCAGCTTGAACCCATTACCCCTTGTCCTATCACTTCAGGCCTTTGTGAAAACTCCCTCTCCAGCTTTCTTATAGACCCCCTTCAGATACTGGAAGGCTGCAATAAGGTCGCCCCTGAGCCTTCTCTTCTCCAGGCTGAACAACCCCAATTGTCTCAGAACTGTCTTTGTAGGAGAGGTGTTCCAGCCCTCTGATCATCTTTGTAGCCCTCCTCTGGACCCTCTCTAACAGGTCCATGTCCTTCTTGTGCTGGGGGCTCCAGAGCTGGACACAATACTCCAAGTGGGGTCTCACAAGAGCAGAGTAGAGGGGCAGAATCAACCCCCCTCGACCTACTGGCCACCCTTCTTCTGATGCAGCCCAGGATACAGTTGGCTTTCTGGGCTGCACTTGCACATTGCTGGCTCATGTTGAGCTTCTTGTCAACCAGCACCTCAAGTCTTTCTTTGCAGGGCTGCTCTCAATCCA
>VYZX01015001.1:3123-16775 GCA_013401335.1 Brachypteracias leptosomus
AGCCAGCGAGATCCTGCTTCAAAACTGGTGCTTCAACAACACAAGAAATAATTTCTGCATTTCAGAACAGACACATGACCAATAATTTTGTAGCATAATTAATATTTCACATTCACCCTGCACAATTTACTACTGTGAGTGACAGCTACCTTGCAATTCTGTTACTGTTGTGCATGTCTAACCAATGTTTCCTTGACAACCCTAATAGGTTCTCCCATTTAAAGTGCATTAAAGTAACATATAGGATGGGGAGGAAACGTAAAAGAAAATAGAAAGAAAAAATATATTCTTAAGAGAATGTATTACAGAAGAAATACATTCTTTCTCTTAAGAGAAAATACATTCATCAGTGTAGCTGTACAGAGCTTTATACCATGGAAGAATGTTGAAAGATGTTACTTGACAACTTTAATTAGAATATATTAATTCAGCTACCTTCCTTTTGTCATCTTTCACAATGAATTCAAGATCTCTCTAAGCAGATAGCAACTACAGTGCTAAGGCCAGACAACTCCTCAGGTTGAACCTGTTGACCTACAAGAGCTATACTGTCTTTCTCCATGGGAACGGCTGAACTACGAGCAGCTGTTTTGTTAGCAGCAGCACTGGCCAGATGCTGAAATCAGGACTTTTTGCAGTGACAGCCTCGGTCATTCACTGCTTTTGAAATCAGAGTAATTTTAATCACCCAAGAATAAGTTACCTCTGGCAGAAATCCAAAGACAACAGTGTCTAAACCCAACACCACACTCTTCCATTAATCTTTGGGGATAAAGCTGGTTAATGGAATTATAAAAAGACTTGTTTACATTTTAGGATACATACCTGACTGCTGTATTATATTGGTGAACTGAGGGTATATGATCAAATTTCTGTTTCTTCTGTACATGTTTGAAAGAGAGATGTTGCTGACAGGAGGACAAAACCATAGTAGTTACAGGTGTTGAGCAATCCTTATCTGTGCTTCCTCCTGACTGATAGGCATTGTTTTGGATTTGATTACAGTTGCTTTTTGGAGCAACACACTGAGACTGTCCATTCAATATTTGGGTATCATTTCTCAAAACAGCTTTGTTACCGAGATCCGTTAAGACAAGAGTTGTAGTTCCAAATGCAGCTTTCCTATTGATCTTAATTTCTGTGCTTGATTTTCTGAATTCATTACAAGGGTACTTCATTAAGTTTATGTTAAAGGCTGCAGAATCTTCCACATTCTCTGTCTTTTGAACTAAGGAAAAATAAGTTATTGGTTATAATCCATCTGTGCAGAGTGATACATTATATTTCTGATCTGTACTCATAGGTCAGTCTATAGGGAGCAAAAGAGTAAGTTTACCATATTCTCTTGAAAGATCCCCACACCAGTCACAGATCATATACAGTACCAGATTTCTTAAAAAAAATAAATAATTTTGCACTCCTGGAGCTACATACAACATGTGGTTCAAGATAACATTACTATTGCTTGAATAGGACCAGATGTGAATAGTACTCTAAAAGAAAGTTATTGAAGAATTAACCATACAAAACTAAATTTGGCTCAAATATAGCAATTAAAATATTTGAATTTTTCAAAATAACCTTTTATAACACCAACAATGGAAGATTGCAAGGTGTGGTACCTCCAGCAGTAGTACATTCTTCTTTTTAAAGTGTTATTTTGCTATTGACACAAAAAGGAATATTCATTTGTTGGAAGTTCTAGTGCTTTCAGGGTTCCCATTCTTTCCAAACATTGTGTGATTAGCCTCTGCTGGCAACAAGTGTCATGTAAGGCACAAAGACATACTTTTATGGATTCCTGGCCTGAAGAAATGGACTTTAGCTACTGTAAGGTAAGAGTTTCACATGCATCACTTCATTCATAAAAAGACTAACTAGAATGAAACAATACTTTAAAAAAGCATTGGAACTTATTTTATAAGAACTGAGATCACTTTGGAAAGTAGGGCTCAAAGTACCACCAAAAGCAACGAGAATGTGACATTCAATTCCAATTTCAGCATATATACTTTGAGTCATATAGTTAAATTCAGTGCACTTTTAACAATAGGTCCTGGAGTCTATATAAAAACATTAATTCTTCTCAGATACAAAAAGCCTGTATATTGCTTACAAACATCTTTCATTTTAGTTTTGCACCACTGGAGCTAGAAAAAAAAAGAAAAGCTGTAGTATGCAGATTTCAGCCACTTCATGAAATAATTCACTACACTATGTAAAATAAGCGGAGTATTAGTTTTTGAGGTGGAAAAGTTTCAGTATGGAATTGTTATGGAATCGGGTTTATCCCTAGAAAGCCACACACATGCACAGCTCTACACTTTGTTTCTTGGAATGTATGTAGCAACTCAAAATGTTTTGGAACAACAGCCTTGATCCAAATAACTTCCTGCAAACCCCACCACAGAGTAACTTACTTTATCTTCAGAAAGTGAGAAAGAATACAAAGCTCCTCTTCACACAGAGAACAAGTCTCAGTGGAGAGTCTGTCCATTACCTCATTCATTCCTTCTTAATATTTAAATTTCTATACAGAAATCTCAGGAGGCTAGCATGTTACTCATTCCATCCTCCTGTCCCTTTCTAGGTCTCATTCACAGCTGCCTTTGCCCTCCAGATCTAGATAGCAGCATTAAAAGCTCCAGCAAAAGACAAACAACAAATTTTGTAAGAAGTCCAGAATCATCCTTACTCTGAAATGGGAGGAAAAAACTAGCCCTCCAAGAAACCCAACGCTATTTTGGAAAGGGTATCAAAATATACTGATTTTGTTTGCGTGAAAGAATAGTAATTACTTTTCTGTCCCCCATGATTTCTCTGTCAGACATTCTGCAAGATTCTAATGATTTTAAGGAGAGTTGAAAGAATGGTGTTTTGTCTCACTCCTTGCCCCAGAAAAAACAAAGGGTTACTGCGGAGGCTTGTCTTGCCTGTGTCCCACCTGTGCACAAAGCTGGAAGATAAGACACTTTTAGGGTCTAAGACAAGACTGTTTCCATGATTGTCAGTGTAAGATTTCCCCAAAACCTGACTTTAAGTTAGCTAAAGTTATATAAATGCGATTCACAGCAAGACAGTTCTATAGTTCTAAAAACTGCATCAAAACTACAATCCTCCCCCCTTTTCCCAGCAGAGGTTCCAGACAACTTTTCAATACCTTCAGGCCTTGAAGTCAAGCAGGCATCACAAATTTCAGCAGAAGGCACATTTATTAGGGTACAGCACATACATGTCCACTCCTCTTCAGATTTCCGAGCTACATGCTCATTAGAATGTGACCCCCTGCCATATGCCCAGTCAATTAGGCTATTTCTAGTTGGCAGTTTGCTGTGAAACAAAAGAATGATGTTAGTCTTTTGTGACGTTTCTTCTACAAATTGCCTTACACCACTACATGCAGCAAGGCACAAGGCTAGAGAACAATTAGTACACAGTGTTATACTGCCTAGCATAGCTTGGACAGCATGTCATGGTTTGAGTTTGATTTTTTTTTTTCCCCTTACCTCAAGGGCAAACCTTTCCCAATGCTGCAGAAGTAATACAAATAAAAACAATTACATGAAAACAGACAGAAAGTTAATTATTAACTGATGTACTCTCCAGCACAATGCCTCAGCCTCTCTCAAATTCCCTGCCATTTCTAAGTACTGCAGCAAGAAACTTGGTGAGAAAGGGAGACTGTTTCAGTACTTTTCCCCATGCCTTGTACAGAATGCTTACTAACAAATGCTTTACTGGAAGAAGAACTGTTCAGCAGCTGAACCACAAATTCAAACGATCTAGCACACTTTTTTTTTTCTCTCTCTCATTTAAATGGTACCCATTAGACCACTACTTTGTTGTAACAGCCAACAGAACTGTAGATCTTAAAAGTTAAAAAGCCTTTCTTGTGTGTCACCATTTAGTGGAAAACCTTTTAATGTTTAGGAGCCTGCTCAGAATTAAGAATTTTTTCTCCTGCCTCCCCCTCCATTAGAAGGAATTCAGGAATACCCTACCTTTTAACTGGTGAGCCAAAGCTGCACTTCAGACACCTCTATAGATTTAATTTTATTTGTATTCCTGTCCATTATGATATGTCCTATGCTGATACACTGATTTAGAATTATATTTTATAGTCACTACATGTTACAAAGGATTTTGTCATAGTATCCAAACATTGTTATCATGTTAAATGTAACTTGAACTTACCTGTTCAGTAAGATCTGTGTGAGCTTTTCAATACCATGGCTGGTAAGTCATCAAGCATTGCTCTCCAGTTTTTGTAGAATTATGCACTTTTAGAGACTTTTTTTTAATCCTAATAATTTAAGCACTTAAATTAATAATGCAAATGCTGCAGAATCATAGAATCATTTAGGTTGAAAAAGACCTTTAAGATCATTGAGTCCAACCATTAACCTAGCACTGCCAAGTCCACCACTAAACCATGTCCCTAAGTGCCACATCTATATTCAAGGTCAAGTTGGATGGGGCTCTAAGCAACCTGATATAGTTGGTGATGTCCTTGCTCATTGCAGGTAAGTTCCAACATTCTGTCATTGTTACTTGGGAGAAGAAACTGACCCCCCACCCAGATACAACCTCCTTTCAGATATTTGTAGAGAGCAATAAGGTCTCCCCTGAGCCTCCTCTTCTCCAGGCTAAACAACCCTTGTTCCCTCAGACACTCCTCACAAAACTTGTGCTCTAGACACCCCACCAGCTTCGTTACCTTTCTCTGGACACACTTTAGCACTTCAATGTCCTTCTTGTAGTGAGGGGCCCAAAACTGAACACAATACTTGAGGTGCAGTGTCACCAGTGCCAAGTATAGGGGGACAACCACTTCCCTACTCCTGCTGGCCACATTATTTCTGATACAAGCCTGGATGCTGTTGGCCTTCTTGGGCACACTGCTGGTTCATATGCAGCCAGCATATCAATGCTCCCAGATCAACACTCCCAGGTCCTTTTCTGCCAGGCAGCTCTCCAGCCACTCCTCTCCATGCCTGTCGCATTGCCTGGGGTTGCTGTGACCCGAATAAAGGACCCAGCACCTAGCCTTGAGCCACACACAACTGTCCTTGGCCCATCAATTCAACCTGTCCAGATCCAGAGCCTTCCTACCTTCAAGTATATCAGCACTCCAACCCAGCTTGGTGTCATCTGCAAACTTACTGAGCGTGCCCTCAATTCCCTCATCCAAATCATTGATAAAGGTATTAAACAAGATTGGTCCCAATACTGAGCCCTGGGGAACACCACTTGTGACTAGCCACCAGCTGGATTTAATCCAATTTACCACCACTCTCTGGTCCCAGATACTCAGCCATTTTTTTACCAAGCAAAGAATACACCTGTCCAAGCCATGAGCAGCCAGTTTCTCCAGGAGAACACTGTTGAAAACAGTGGCAAAGGCTTTAATAAAGTCCTGATAGCATCCACAGCCTTTCCCTCATCCATTAAGCGGGTCACATTGTCATAGAAGGAGATCAGGTTAGTCAAGCAGGACTTCTCTTTCATAAACCCTTGCTGACTGGGCCTGATCACCTGGTTGTCCTGAATGTGCCACATGATGGCACTCAAGATGATCTGCTCCATAACCTTCCCCAGCACTGAGGTCAGACTGAAAGGCCTGTAATTCGCCATACCTGGGAACTGTTATAACACTCCTTAGACCTATCACTTATTCAGTAATTATCACTATCCTTAACAGGCTAGATTTCCAAGATAATGGGAGGGATATTCACTACCTACCACATCTCTTCCACAAAAGGAAAACTAAGGAGGATAATAAAACTGCTGACATACCAGAGATCTCATGCTGTCAAGAGGTAGAGCAGACACTACGGTGGCATTCTCCAAATTACTGTGACATAACAAAGCAGCCTGACTAGAAATGTTAAAACCAGGTATTTTCACATTACTAGATCAGTTGCTCTAATCAGCTATCAAAGATGCATTACTAGACTGAATACATTCAGCATATCATGTCTTAAGAGTTTAATTCCATGTCATCCCCTCAGTCCATCCGTTGTGTTGTTCCAACCTCTCCCCATTTTGAGACATGAAATATGGGTGGAAAGTGTTTTTTTAAGATTCATGGTACATTTAAAATTGATAAGGTAAGCTTATAATGGATATTTTCTTCATTTTTTCAGTTGAGCAAAATCATAACCTACTTGACCCAAGAACCCCTGGGTTAAATACTAGTTTATGATCTGTAGATAATCAGCCTGATCACATAGGCTTCCTTCAGTCTTCAAACATGAAAAGCTTGGAATGGCAAATAAACTGCTTGAGCTACACAATTTTATTTGGTGACTGTTACTGCATAATATAAAGCAGAACAACAGAACACAAAGAACTGACCATCAGGATGAGGACAGCACAACACACCACATTTTTCTTTACAGTTACCATTACCATGTTTTTCACTGAAATACATCATTTAAAAAAAACAAAGCAAAACCCCACTACCAAACCACTATTTGTTCCAGAACAGAGAAAGAATTTTTTTTTTCCCCCTTGCATCATTTTCTAGTTATCTGACTCAAAGGAACACTGCTGTCTTTACCCTTCTGCAAAACATTTCTCATTAAAATACAGCAGATTGGGGTTACCAGCATGTGAAATACTTATCTTCCATGCTGGAATTTTCTATATTTGATCTGTATTCAAAGGCGATTTTTAAGCTTTAACCAAAATCCCTTCAGCCATCTCAATCCTGAAAGAAGGTTGGAAGCAGGAGAGGGATTTGGGTGTTCTGTAAATCTTATAAAAAAAAGCACGTACAAACACCCTAATGAACGTAAAGTTTGCAAAGTGAAGTAGTATCTTCTATTAGATTGACAGAACTCAGTATAAGAAGGCAAGATTTCTGAAGCCCCAGATGAAAATTTTCAAGAATAACTTAGGTATGTAGAGTCTTAAAAAGGTGCTTAGGGGACTTTTACCTTTTGACCCTTTGTGATAGCAAATGCATTTTTTGCTTTTCTAAAATAAAAGGAGAAAAGCTGCTGCTAGCACAATTCAGGTGGAACTGAAAGTGTCTTTGTGGCACACCTGTAGTAAAAGCTTTCCAAATCCATTAAGGAGGAAGAAAAGAACAATCCTAAGCTCTACAATATTTGCTGAACTCTGAATTTATTGAACTTTTAGTTATCCTCAGTGTCACTCTACAGCAAGAACAAAATTGCATAGATGCACAGCTTAGTAGATATTCCAGGACTGAAGGGGCTATCCTGTCAAAAGAGACACAGATTCCTACCTTCTGTAGCATTCAACTCAGTTGTGTGTAAACATCCAAGCATATTATACTGATAACACCAAGAACAAAGGGAAATTTTTCCAGAAGCACTGAATAATTCTGAGTACTCTGAATTGCTTTATAATTCCTACATTTGATTAGAGTAATAGCTGTTTCATAAGAGACAGGGCCTTTGAAAGAAATACTAAGAATCAAAGCTTTTAACTATTTTTAAATACCAATGGCCAAAACCATTTTTCTTTCACGAAGTCAAGTGAATTTAGATTTAAAACACCCACTGATTCTATTTAAGGAGTGATATTGTCTTACTGTAAAAGCACTTTTGAGGTGATTAAGCACTTTGATGCTCATGTTACAAAGTTACCATCATACCCAACGTTGACAAGCTGAGGATCCACCTTTTGACACTGAGAGCAGAAGTAAGTCATCCTGTTATTCTCTCCTAAGCGACACACAGTGATTTTCCTACCGCACTGTCCACAGGCTGGGCGCTTGTACACTTTGTAGTGTTTGTAGAGTGGAGACCCCGTTTTCCGGCACTAAAATGGAACATGTTTAAAACCCAAGTTACAGACCCAGTAAAAATTTTATGTCAGTCCTCCTACAGTTCAACTGAAGCTAAAATAGAAAAAATCCTACATAAACTGACAGCTCAATGACTACATAAATACACTTCAGGCAATACACTCCTAAGGACTACCATCTATATTTCATATTCTTTTATGAAAAGAAATGACTTTCAATCAGGTGTAAGTGTCTGGAATTCTCCACATAGTGGAATAAAAGAGAGAAAAAAAAAGACATACTAGAATGGTGCAAGCAAATACATGCTAGGGACTCCCTGAGTTCATCTGGCTCAGCTAGTTCTGATTCAGCACCAGCTGTCTTTGATCTGGCACCTGCAGGAATGTTCTTAAGCACTGATGAGCTCCAACCAATGCAGCATAGAAAACAAAAAATAAACCAAACATAAAACACAAAGACAACACCATCTTCCTTCACCCCCAAAAGAACCAAAACCACACCACAGATCCAGCTCAGACCTGACAATACAATCTGGGTTAATCAGACTTTCCAAAACCTAAAGAACTGAGCAATGTTGAAATATTCTAGAGATTCTGGATGAGTCAGGCATTGCCCAGTAAAGTTGCTCAGCTTCATCTCAGCACTGGCCATGCCAGACGAATTGGCTCATGAAAAGCCACTTGGCTCTATGGCAAGCTCCCCAGATCCTGGTAGAAAGTCAAATTAAGTACAGTACAAGCCCAAAGGGCACAGTGACCTAAAGAATCTCCAGAGGGCTGACAAGCAGGCACATTTCATGAGACAATTCACATGGAGTCAGCACAGACATATCCCAGATACAACTGGCAGAAAAACAAACCAGAACAGCCCAGTAGAGATGCAGCCAATTCTGCAGAGCCACTCGAGTTTTTGCACTAAGATGGCAGGTCCTTGGGCACAGTTCAAATGACACCACAGCTGGCCCAGCAACACCAGCTGAGCTCTAGCAAGGTTCAATAGCTCTAGCTCCACAATTCATGAAGACCCTTGGAGTTCTCCCAAAATACAGGTGGTGTCTGAGCACAGCATATTTGCTTCCGCTGTACTCTAATTCATCAGCCTCACTGAACGAGAACGCTTTTGCTGATACAACCTAGTAATTCAATCAGAAGGAATTACTAATATGTATTTGCATGAATATTCACAAGCAGTTTTCTTTCTCCTCAAGGTTAACAGTTACTTTCTTAATATTAGTTTCCTCCCTCCCAGTTATTTAAAACACAAAACAAAACCAACAGCTTTCTACACAAACAAGATTCCTTATCTTTGCACCTGTAGGGTGTTACAAATTACACAGTACGTTTACTACAAACATTCTTTAACACCCTATAATAAATGATCAAGCACTACCCCCACTTATTAACCTATTTTCATTATGATTTTATCTTAAAGAGCGTGGGGGAGGTAGCTCTCCTTTAAAAACACTTGACTGGTGAATACTTGCTAAGTAGTTTGTTCATTATCAGTCTAAAAGCCATGACACGTTTAAATCTCCTAGTATAACCATTGTTGCAGAACTGGATGCGATCTCTTTACTGGTAGACTTCACTATGAAGTTTGGAGAATGACAAGATTTCCTTAGCCAACAGGCTAAACTAATCTTCAGTGAGTTGAGGGAAAGCCAACATTTAAGCAGACTGTTAAACAAATTACATTTTTAGTCTTTATGACTGAAAGACAGTTTTAGGAAAGTTAGGGGCCTTTCTCCTAGCCTACAAAAAAAAAAAAAAAAAAAAATAAATTTGCAGCAGTAGCTCTTTGCCTTTCATGAATATCCTGAGAAACAGACAAGAATTTCACTGGTGCTGTTCATGTCTCTGCACACAGCTTAAAGAAGAAAAACATACAAGAATCTGACCTAATTCTCTCTTTTTCTATTTTGGAAAGTTAAAGCGCAACTAGGGATTATAGAGTTTAGAGAGGAAGATATGAAATCCTACTGAAGTTGTGGCAGTAGGGAGAACCTGGAATTTATTTCACTTTAGCAACCAAAAATGTTGGTTCAGTTAGGAAAAAAAGAGTTGTTAAAAGTTAGAATCCATTTTGTCAAATAAATGTACTTGCTATTTTAAGTTTCATAAAGGAAGGTACATGAATTACCTTCATACTTCCTTGGGGCAATCTCTAGTTCCCAGTTTGAAGAGTGACCTTTATGTTACCTTACATGTAAGTGTGTGCTTAACCTACATCAATTCTGACATGTTCAGAGTGATGTTACAGTGCATGCACAGCAAAACTGAACTGGCCCTCAGGCAGCACCTGTCGAACTCTTCTGCTGCAACTGGGCCAAGCTGTGCACTTTCTTACAGTTTAGACTTCCCCACCTTTCCATCATTTAACAATTCACAATTAACAGAGCACATAAACCAACATTCCTATTTGTGAAAACACTTGTCCTGTACCTTCTTTTTACTGTTTCATTAGGTGATCACATACAGCTAAAATGCCAGTTAAGTTTTGGAGGTTTCTCAGAAACATACCTTATAAAAAAGCAGGGTAAAATCACATGTCATTTTCACCAAGTGATGTATCTGCTCCTCTGTCAGTTGGCAAACCTGTTAAGTAAGACAGGAATGCTTTTTAGAATATTATGATGCTAGGGGACAACAGCAGAAAGACCTATAACACAGAGACACTTTGAATACCTTTAGCTGATATAGGATGGTATTGTTTCCCGATATGATAATTCTCTGACTTCACATTATATATATAATCTCAGTAAAACAGTACTTTTTTTCCTATACTACACAAACTCACCGTGGGAACACCAAGTGTGTAGTGTGTGTGTACTTTGCCTCATCCATGCAAAAAATGAGGTAAAAATTTCAGTTTTCTTCCTCTACATTGACCCAAGAGCTCCTGATCACAGGAATCATATGGAGTTAACTCTTAGTTCCCTCTTAATTTCCTCATGGATTATGATATGACCCATCTATCAACAGAGGCTCTTTCCTGTGAGAGATCTATAGGAACAATACTCAAGCCAAAGGCATCACAACTAGAGAGACATATCAACCAAATACTTTTTTGTTAAGAATTCAAAATTTTAAGTCTCATTTTTCTTTCCTGTTCATATTGCAGATACAATTAAAATCCAGAAGGATCCTATGAAAAACTTTCAGAAACATCATTTTTAAAAAAGCCTTTCATTTACTATCTTTGCCAGTTTTCCTTTGTATTCTATGTAATCTCAATCTGTTCTGGAAACATCAGACTTCTTTTCAAGCAAAGTTTGGAGACACATGCTTGAGGATCTTAACCAAAATAAGTATGGCAAACAACAGGAGAAAAGCAAATGATGCCAGCTAGCAGGACAGAAAATGGAAGAAACAGCTGCAAAATAGTAAACTCTTCCACAAACTATTTTGGGTAGTAATTGAACAAAGGAAACCTGAGCACTCTTCACTTTCCTTTATTTATAAGCTAACAATTTAATAATAGCACAACAGAATGCCAAAGTCAGGATCTGAAAGTTAAACAAATTTCCTACTAAGGCGAGGTTTCAAGTTGTAAGAAAGAAGGCTTAGCCCCAAAAACTATATCCACTCTGTGAGGGAGGAGTAGCAGCAACAGGTTCCAAGGAATGCCATGACAAATATCTCCAGTTATAATGCTAAGACATTAATTTGGTGTCTTAGAATAACTTAAGAAATGACAGATGACAAAACAGAGGTAAGAAGATGACAAAATGTTATTTAAACATGTATTTAAGTTCTTAATACTTTTGTGTAATTAGAAACATTTCATCCACCTTAACAGCTGGATGAAGACCACTGTCAAAAAGTGCTTCATTTTTTATGATATTTCCCACTCCAGGTAATACTGCTTGATCCAGTAACACATCACACAACATACGAGTTTTCTGTTGCTTAACCTCAGTTTCTGCTCTTGAGAAGCTAAACTTTGGCGAACAGACATCCAAGCTTTCCATCATTCTCACTTTCCGCTCAATCTCAGCTGCATTTCTGGAAAATAAATTAGGATTTATTCTTAAATTATATGCTAATATAGCAGTATGATTTTAAAAGCAACACATGAAAGCATAATAGAACACCATATGCAGATAACAGAAATCATGAAAATACCAGTGACAGGAAGAGGCATAGAAATTACATTAACCACCCCTACCAAAACCAGGTCAGGGACACGTGCATAGAACATACATCTGGTCCAAAATACAAGAAATCATCCTCATTTTGTTCACATCACTTTGAAAAACAATTGTCAAGTCCTAGCTTTAAAACTACCATGGTCCAGTAGTTACAACATGGCAGTAAGGGATATATTTTCTCCAAAATTTTATTAGGTTAATCATAATCGTTTGAAAACATAGTACAAGAAGTCTCAGGCTTACACAAGCTTTTGTTTTGTAATATTAAATATACATATAGATGTTACTTGAATTTACATGCTCCTTTTCACCCAAGATCCTCAAATACTTTAAAATTAAGCTTGCTATGTTATTTTTATTAGCAGTGAGAAAGCTATCTACTTAATATAAATTGGAACAATTATAATATTTTTTTCCAAAAAAGAAAACAAAACTTAAACCACAATCTTAGAAGCATAAAAATTCCAAACTAGTAATTATCACAGCTCCCTATCCTTGTTAAGCAAGTGAGACTCCCATGGAAATTAAAGGAACAATTAAAGGAACAAAAAGTTCAGCATTCAGATCTAAGGACAGAATTAAATCTAACTTTCATTTCCAGTCTTGACACTACCTAATGAGACTATAACATAGAACTATTTTAGTTGTATGTAAACTCTGATACCAAAGTATTACCATTACATTACAACCATTAGTAGGTTGTGGAGTCTCCTTCCCTGAAGATTGTCAAAACCTACCTGGATGCATTCCTGTGTGGCCTGCCCCAGCTGATCCTGCTTTGGCAGGGGGTTGGACTCGATCTCTAGAGGTCCCTTCCAACCCCTAAGATTCTATAATTAAATTACCATACCAATAAACATGATATGTTTAGAAAGTTTTGTTTCATTTCTTTGATGAAAGCCATTATAAACACAAAGCACTTAATTTGTGTGTGATTTTTCACTATGTTCTTAAAAGAATGATATAAAAAGAAATAAATCAAGTTGTGCTTAATTTGGTTAGTTTCTGCTTTACCTGTACTCCATTGTCACTGCAAAAAAGCACACAGTATCCTCTGTGAGCTGTATCTCCAAAACTGGTAGCGCTCCATTTCTGTCTTTACTTCCATCAGGATTAATGCGCATGGAACCGTTCATACCAAAGTGAATCCTCAGAGAGAAAGAGAGTTCTCACGGTAACAATGTTCCCAAGCATTACACTAGTCTATTTTTTGAAGTTATGAACTATTCTTACCTAACCAAGTTATTATGTATGTACACTAATTCTAGTTATTAAGAGTAACACAACAACAAAATACTTGCTTACATAGTTCTCAATTCCCAGAGAGGAACCCTCCCTAAGTCAAAACCACCCCAGAACACAGCAGTTTCAGTGGCCTTCATAACTCATTCTACAGAAGTCAACCTGATCGTTAAGTAACACACTTTTCTGGTGTATCGCACTTAGAATTTGTGTCACTTGGCATGCTGACCTTCTAACGTAGGTTCTTAAGTCCTCAGGGAGGCTGAAAGAAATGAGGCTACTTTACCAGGCAATTTTCTGTTAAACCAGGCAGAAGTCATCTGGTATGAAATATTTCAGTCCACATAATGCCAGCAATGTTATCATATCAAAGCTACTTCTAACACCATAAACAAAGTAATTAACATCTGCCATATGTTGTTTTCTGCTTTTCTTTGCCTACAACCAAGGCAAAACCTGCAGGTCAATTAAAAATTAAAA